>OZ025246.1:15528031-15665531 GCA_964019155.1 Osedax fenrisi | reverse complement strand
TAGTAGTAGTAGTAGTAGTAGTAGTAGTAGTAGTAGTAGTAGTAGTAGTAGTAGTAGTAGTAGTAGTAGTAGTAGTAGTAGTAGTAGTAGTAGTAGTAGTAGTAGTAGTAGTAGTAGTAGTAGTAGTAGTAGTAGTAGTAGTAGTAGTAGTAGTAGTAGTAGTAGTAGTAGTAGTAGTAGTAGTAGTAGTAGTAGTAGTAGTAGTAGTAGTAGTAGTAGTAGTAGTAGTAGTAGTAGTAGTAGTAGTAGTAGTAGTAGTAGTAGTAGTAGTAGTAGTAGTAGTAGTAGTAGTAGTAGTAGTAGTAGTAGTAGTAGTAGTAGTAGTAGTAGTAGTAGTAGTAGTAGTAGTAGTAGTAGTAGTAGTAGTAGTAGTAGTAGTAGTAGTAGTAGTAGTAGTAGTAGTAGTAGTAGTAGTAGTAGTAGTAGTAGTAGTAGTAGTAGTAGTAGTAGTAGTAGTAGTAGTAGTAGTAGTAGTAGTAGTAGTAGTAGTAGTAGTAGTAGTAGTAGTAGTAGTAGTAGTAGTAGTAGTAGTAATAGTAGTAGTAGTAGTAGTAGTAGTAGTAGTAGTAGTAGTAGTAGTAGTAGTAGTAGTAGTAGTAGTAGTAGTAGTAGTAGTAGTAGTAGTAGTAGTAGTAGTAGTAGTAGTAGTAGTAGTAGTAGTAGTAGTAGTAGTAGTAGTAGTAGTAGTAGTAGTAGTACCTGTTACCTGTTACCTAATTGGTTTAGGCACTTCCATCAACTTCTTTATTGAAGTTTTCGGACGTGCTTTCAGTATATTATTGGGCAAAAAGGTATGTTTTGAGCTTTGATTTGAATGGTACAGTTGAGTCAATTGATCGGATATGGTGAGGTAGATCATTCCAGATTTTTGGAGCATGGATGGAGAAAGATTTATGTTGGGAAGATGTTAAATGTAATAGAAATGGAGTTTTTAATTTTAATTTGTTTATGTGTCTTTGTTCGTAAATAGTTGTGTTGGGAGTTAGTAAGTTAGCAATATAGTCTGGTGTGTTATGATGTGTAGCTAAATGTATGGTCAGTGCAATTTTGTAAATTATACGGGATTTTATTGGCAGCCAATGTAATTTGGTTCTCAAAGGGGATATATGTTGTCTGGAATATTTAGTTATGTTGAATATGAATCTGATGGCTGAGTTCTGAAGACGTTGGAGTTTATTTATTATAGATTGTGAGGAGGCATAGAGACATGAATTACAGTAATCAAGGCGGGGGAGAATGAGGGATGTAGCGAGGAGTTTTGCAGTATTAAAATTAATGAAGGGTCTTATTGTTCGTAAGTTGTGTAGTATGTAGTTAATTGACTGTGATAGTGATTTAGTCTGGATGTTGAATTGTAGTGTTGGGTCGATTAATATACCAAGATTTTTTATTTTATTAGCATAAGAAATACTCAGATTGTTAATGGTAATTTGTGGTGGAATGAATATGGTGGTAGATGTTTTAATATGCATTGATTCAGTTTTAAATTCAGTTTTAAGACAGTTTAGTGATAATGAGTTGTTGGTGAGCCAGTTATGTATTTCAGTAATGCAGTTGTTAAGTACATTTATGTCGTTGTTAGGGTCTATCAATCTACAGTGTAACTGTATGTCATCAGCATACGAGTGATAGTCTATAGTGGGGTATTTGTCAATAATTCTAAATAAGGGAAGTAGGTAGATATTGAATAGGAGTGGACCAAGAACCGATCCTTGAGGTACTCCATGAGTAACTTTACGAGGTTTAGAGATTAGTGAGTTTATACTAATTTGGTAAAAACGATCAGTTAGGTATGAGATGAACCAATCAAGTGCAGTACCAGAGATTCCGATAGAAGTTAGTCGATTTATAAGGATATTATGGTCAAGAGTGTCGAAGGCAGCTGATAAATCAAGGAGAATGACCACTGAACCATGTGGTGATGCAGCAGATAGGTGAATGTAGTAGTAGTAGTAGTAGTAGTAGTAGTAGTAGGAGTAGTAGTAGTAGTAGTAGTAGTAGTAGTAGTAGTAGTAGTAGTAGTAGTAGTAGTAGTAGTAGTAGTAGTAGTAGTAGTAGTAGTAGTAGTAGTAGTAGTAGTAGTAGTAGTAGTAGTAGTAGTAGTAGTAGTAGTAGTAGTAGTAGTAGTAGTAGTAGTAGTAGTAGTAGTAGTAGTAGTAGTAGTAGTAGTAGTAGTAGTAGTAGTAGTAGTAGTAGTAGTAGTAGTAGTAGTAGTAGTAGTAGTAGTAGTAGTAGTAGTAGTAGTAGTAGTAGTAGTAGTAGTAGTAGTAGTAGTAGTAGTAGTAGTAGTAGTAGTAGTAGTAGTAGTAGTAGTAGTAGTAATTGCAGTAGTAGTATTAGTAGTAGATTTAGTAGATGTAATAGTTGTAGGAGAAATTCTAATAATATAATATTTTCTTATAATATAGTACTGATATAATAGCTTTAACGGAAACTTGGTTAACATTAGTTTAACCTAATTCTTATATTATTCCATAAAGTGTGAAATTGTTAATATTCCTCGTATTAATATTATAGGAGGAGGTGTCGGGATTTCATACAAAAATACGATTATACTTAGGGTGCGTTTTTTGTAACGTACCACACTACCATAGTACCACCTGTATGCTTATACATTTATACTCAAGTGGGACTATGGTACTAAATTTGTTACGTCCTATACCACAGTCCCACAGTAATACAGTACAAAAGTCCCATCTGCATTTACACGTAGATGGGACTAATATACAGGTGGGACTGTGATACTGTTGTACGTTACGAAAAACGCTTGTTAACTTGGTACTGTGGTACATTCTAAAACACACCCTTATATATTCTAACCATTTAAATATTAGTGACTGTGATATAATACTACTCTCTTTACTAATTATTGGGTGTCAAACTATTAAAATAATGCTTATGTATCGACCACTATCGGCTACCTGTCAGCCATGTCTTGCTATTCTTAATAATGTTATCTCGTCACTTCCATAATTAATACAATATTCATTGGTGATTAAATAATACCGATAAACAAACAAAATAAACTATTTACTGACTTCATATAAATTATTTAATCTCATTCACTTCAAAAAATGTAAATTCTTTCACTCATGTTTCAGGTAATACACTCGATCTCATTTATATTGTATTAACTCGTTAAAACAATATTATATTACAGATACTAAGTATTTAATATCTAATTAATATACCGTGTATTTTAATTTAAAATACGCAATACCTACTAAACCCATCAAGAAATAATGTTATATCATGATATATAAAAAAATCCTTATCACTATCTATATAATTGTAACTATATAATTATAACTATATAATATACGTAATCTAAATAATCGAAATGAAAAAGGTTAAAACTACACTTAAAACTAAACATATATTGATACTAATAATAACCATTGGTTTAATTCTGAAAACATAGCCAAAAAATACTGAGAGATATTTTTCTGAAAAACCAACAGAAAATAATAAAACTGCACGAATTGAATCCTCGGCTACCTTCTATACATATATTACAATATCTAATATATCATATTATCACAATAACATAGTAATACTATAGTAATAGAATCAAGTTACATCTGGTAATAAGATGTGCTCCTTCCATTGCTATCTTCCGCAAAAGACTGAAGAAACTTTTTTAATAAATATTTTTTTATAATTATTGTGTTTAATATTATTATTTAAGACACTTTAGAGAATTATCTATAATATTATGTAATTGTATAAATAAACTATTTTTATTATTATTATTTGTATTAATATTTGTAGTATTGGCATATTGTAATACGCTATTATATAAATGTTAGATAGAGGTTTATTGTACCAGATAAATTGTACCAGATAAACCTGTTATTGGTAGATAGAAGTAAGGCTTCATGGCACATCTGTTATACAGTCAACGATATCAATAATCAAAAGTTAACTACACATAAATAACACATTCGAATATATAAGTAAACTATGTATACATGTAGATAAATAATGTTATATATTATGTTACTTTGCCTCGATGCATGTATCTATGTTCCTGCTGTATGTATCTGACTGGATGACCGGTAGTTATATAATCCGCAAAGGACACAGGTTGACCTGATAGAAATAACAATAATAGTCGCATTGTAATACTGTGATGCTACTGTAGATATCCTGCTCAGTAACATATTATAATACTGAACAGGGTATATAAAGGACACAAAAAGTAAAGTTCTGCATAGTTATTTGGTCTACATTTTTAACATTACTGTAGACACCTTTTACAGTAGTATCACAATACATGTATACTGTTCAGTGAGTTATAAGGATAAATAAGTATATTAAAACGTAATTTATGCATGCAATTGTTTGTCGGGTGGTCATGCGAGACACTATAAGCTATATAAGCCAATGTTGATAGCGACACATTGTTATTTAAATCTCGTATATCTTATATTGTTATGTACATCTTATAAATAAACTTGTTATACTTTAAACCAGATAACTTTACAGGACACCTGTTGACCTGATAGTAATAACAATAATATCCGCATCGTAATAACAATATAATACCTACTTACGACATAACTAATACATTGTATGTCCTTTGTAATGATGGAGATATCGGTTTCAATATATACTGAACATACATATAGCTAGTATAATATATTTTATATTAGATCGAATGGCTAACTAATAGTCATGTTTAATATACAATATATCGTGGCACGAATAAACGGTGAAATATTTCAAATATTTAGAATTTGTATTAATATAATGTTTTAGGAAAATTTAATTTATTTAATTTTACCATTTAAAGTTAAAATATTTAATTTTACAATTTAACATTTAATTTGTTTTCAATAATATATTATAATATATTTAGTAATATATTTATAAACGTAGTATTAATACATATGATTATGATTAGCTTATTGTTATGTATGTTTACCCTAATATCTAGTATAGATTGCAGAAATTCTCTTGTTAGTATACATAATATATATTTAAATACATGAATGATATACATTGATATATAGTATAATATATATATATATATATATGCTTAGACCTTTTCAATCGATCTGATCAGACGTGTTTTAATATACATTTCTATTCATACACAATTATTTGATTTCTATAGAATTTTAGATAATACTCTGACATAGTAGGTATATCATATAGGATGCTATACTACATATACACACTACATATATTGTGTATAATATTCACTATACTTGATCGTATAGTGTACGTTTCTGGATATATACCATAGGATGTTACGCACGGATAGCTGGACTACTCTTTCTCACTGAGGTTATGTAATAACAAATAACGTGTTACTACGCTTCCCTACCATCGTATACCCTTGCAATTTTGTCTTATCCCAATTTCACATTTATGTCCATATTGCCTTAAATATCTCATCAAATACTTTCACACCAGTCTCCTATCCTACAGTTAGCCCTACCCATATACTATTCACTAACCCCCCCATCCAATTTCCTATAGATCCCCAATTACATATACCTAAACTAATGTACCTTAATATTTTCCATTCTTCCTTAAAAACCATTAATCTCACATATTCTTCCCATGTTTACCTTATTATAAATATTTTGTAGCTATTATAACCTATTATTCTCCTAATCCTATTACATCTCCTATCGTCCCCCCTATACTTTTTCTACCACGCCCTTTATTCCGCCCATACCTCGTAAACTTAAACTAAATAATATTCTTCCTAATAGTTCACTCATTATTGAACATTATTAGCCCTCTGATAGTAATACTGATTTCATTTCTATAATTCATTCGCATATGTTACCTCATAAAATATATATTCCTAGAGCTACATTTAAAAACTACATTACTATTATACAATTATCTGATACATAATTACGTGCATTATATTTCAGCAGATTTAGTTCCATTAAATCAATTCTATGATTCTACCATCTATATTTAAGAAACACCACTTCTTATTAAACTCGTTAATAGGTCAAATCCTTTAACATATATATTGAAACTGACCCCTATAAATTATAATCCTTTATTTAATACACATACTAATTCATTTTAACTACGCTTTATATCAACTTATATTGACTGGTTACTATACTTATGAAAATGCCACTCTCCTTCCTACCTCTACCTAATAATCATTCCTCGAATTCCAATTCCTCTACTTATGTTCCCAAATCTCAACAAATAATTATTTCTGCTCTATCTCCAACTATTTCTATATCTCCCACCCAAGCTACATACTGTGTACCACATAATACTTCTACTTCCATATGACTTGTAGTAGACATTGCTTTAAATAAGATTCCCAAGAGCAAATTCCCTTTTACTATTAGCCTACCTTACATATTCTTCTCTCGTGCGAATTTCCCCAACAGAAATATCTAACATACCTGATGACACTGATGAACCTTTTCCTTGATGTTGGTTTTATATTATTTACTAAATATAAACATACATATTAACAAAATAGGAATTAAGATCAATATAAAAGTAATAATATAAGATAACAGTTATATAATTTAAAAAAACTTAAGTTACAAACAATAATTATTTATTATTTTGAAATAAGTTATATAATAAATTATATTGGAGAACAGTGAAATCAAAAATAAATATAAGGAGTTTAATTTAGTAATGTTATGAAGAACAATATAAAAACAAACAAAGACAAAAAATAAACCAAATTTAAAATTATTTAGTCAGAAACTATGAATAGGAAAAAAAGAATTTGCATTTAACATATTTTAATCAAGATATATATTAAATTGTTCGGGTATTTATTAGTAGTATTTCACTGATTGTTGGTTGTCGAACAATACACAGTGTAAACACTGTACGATCATGCTATATGCACTATATCATTTCGCTGTAAAGCATGAAACAACTTACTTCGTTGGTAGTTAGGTTTTTATTTATAAAGAGTTTATTATTACTTACTTTACTTTTTAATTTTTTGGTTTATGGACTGCATCAGTGCGTGAGCAATCGGCCGTCCGTGGGAGGGAATGAATAGAGTTTGTAAAAATAGGGAGTGGTAAGGATAAAGGTGTTGGAGGAACGGGTCTGGAGTGGAGTGATGTGTGTATGTAGATGTAGGAGGGAGGCAAGGTAGTCAGGGGAGTTGTGGTGAATAGCTCTGTGGATGGTCAGGGAAAGGTTGTACTGTATACGGTAGGGGACTGGTAGCCAGTGTAGTTGTTTTAGAAGAGGTGTAATTGAGTCAGAAGAACGACGGGGAAGTAAGTGGACGCAGCGAACTACAGCGTTTTGGAGTCGTTGTAGTTTGATAAGTTTATATTCAGGGAGGTTAAAGAGTAGGGAGTTACAATAGTCGAATAGGGGGATTATGTAGGAGGATGCAATGGTAATAGCGATGGGGAGGGGTATGGAGCGTCGGATTAAGCGTAGGCAGTGTAGGTGGTAGTGGATAGATTTGTGCATATGTATAAGATGGGAGTCAATGGAAAGGGTGGTATCTGGAAGGTCGTCGGGGTAAGTATGGAAGAAGATGTCGGGGTAGTCAGTGAAGATGTCAAACATGGGAAGAAGGTAAATATTGAAGAGGAGTGGGCCGAGAAACGGATCCCTGGGGGACACCGTGGGTTATGGAGCGGGAGGGGGAAGAGTGTGTATTAATCCTGACTGAGGAAGAGCGGTTGGTAATGTATGAGGTGAACCAGTTGAGAGCAATGCCGGTGATGCCGATAGCGGAGAGTCTGTGTATTAGGACATTGTGGTCAAGGGTGTAGAAAGCGGAGGACATGTCGAGAAGGACGAGTATGGTTCCACGGTTGTTGTTAAGGCCAGATAGTAGGTCGGACGTAATAAGGGTTAGGGCAGATTCAGTAGATTTGTGGGGGAGGAAGGCGCTTTGGAAGATGTTAGGGATTTTATTGGTTGTAAGGTATGTAATAAGTTGGAAGGAGATAACACGTTCAAGGATCTTAGAGTGGATTGATAGGTTAGTGATGGGTCGGTAGTTAGAGGGAAAGAGAATCAAGGTGGGGCTTTTTAAGGATAGGGGTGATGACTGCTTTTTTGAAATCGGGAGGGACGGAGCCGGAAGAAAGTGAACCGCAAATGATTTGATGAAGGGGAGTTGCAACAGTGTTAGTTATCTGCTTTAGTATTGTGAGGGGAAGAGGGTCAAGGGATGAGGTTGAGGATGTAGATTTGAGAAGGGAGATGATTTGATCAAGTGGGTGAGATTCAAATTTGTCAAGGAAGAAGGGAAAGGTGATGGGAGTTGTGGGAATGACAGAGGTGGGAAGGGTGGAAAGGGTGGTGGAAAGTTTGTCGTTGAAAGATTTGTCGAAGAGGAGTGGTAGTTCTACAGGGGTGACAGTGGGGAGAGGGGCTTTAAGTGAACGACCAAGCAGTTGAGCAGAAATTCTATGTGTAGACTTACTGTCATTAGAGAGTTTGTCAAATGTGTGGGTGGTGTGAGAGGCTTTGGCGGTAGAAATAGCTTTTCGGTAGAGATTTGTTATGTTATTGTAATAGGCAAGTGAAGTAGGGGAGGGATGTTTGAGATATTATTGTTCGGCTTTGCGAAGGATTCTCTTTTATTTCAGTAGTGATATAGTGTACCAGGATGAGTCAGGGAGTATGATGGAGGTTTTAGTGAATAAGAGGGCGTATTTATCGAGGGTGGAGGAGAGAGAAGTATGGAGTTCAGCAGACGTTGAGGTTGGAAGGGAAGATATATCTGATATAAAATCAGGAATGGGGAGGATTCGAAGTTTGCGTGAGATTCTTGTAGTGAGGGGTCTGGTGGGTTTGGGGTTACTAAGGGTAAGGAATATGAGGAAGTTGTCGGAGAAGAGTGGTCCGATGGAATGGTCAGTACAATTTCATTAGTTTTGGGGGAAATTATTAGGTCTAAAGTGTTACCATGGACATGGGTGGGGGAGGTGACGTGTTGTACAATGTGTTATTGACGTTTTTTTTAATATATTTCCTTACCATATTTATTATATATTTAAAACAAACAAAATGTCGTGTAAAACCAACAACAGTGACAACAATAACTTATTTTTCGTTGGTACATATTCACTACTGATATCACTATTTAACATCTAATATGTATATACAATTAAAGTATTCAATTTATATTATATATAAATATATAAATAGAAAATGTATAATATAATTAATTTGTGTACAGTGTTATTTTAATTAATTATTATTAACACATATATAGACGTATTGGTATGAAATAAATTATTGTGATTCAAAGTGTCTGATCGCAACTCTTCAAATCACGAACTCAGATTTAATATACCATATATGGAATACATCAGCGCATACAAATTTCAAATTCGTGATAAATTTTGAATATGAAGATTACACTATCACACAATTAGAAATATTTGGGAACGACGATGTTAGTTTGATTCTGAATGGATCAGTATTTCAAAAAAGGTTCCGAGATATAACTAAATTAAATTGTAAGAATTTTAAATTAGTAAATTTTACTAATATAAACAATATTATAGAATATATATGGTTTTATAATTTGAATATACATTACCTAGAATTACATTATTTTAAAAATTTATATAAAATGAAATTTTTAAAAATCTATTTTAATAATATAAGTGTTATACAAAATTTTACATTTAATGATCTTCATAAATTAAATCATTTAAATCTAACCAACAATAATATAGAACATATCGAGTCTAGGGCATTTGCAGGACTGTATTCATTAGTTGTATTGGATCTAAACTGTAATTCAATATTAGAATTAGATATATATACATTTAGAATTACTAACAGGTTTGGAAATAGTCTAACAAAAACAATAAGAGATATTAATTTAAAAAGAAGTGAATTACAAATCATTAAAAGTAGATCATTTATATTTGATAATATGACTTCAATTAACCTATCATATAATCAAATTACTATAATTAAAAAAAATGGATTCGATATAACCACAATTTCAATAATAAATTTAAAAGGAAATAAATTATCTACGATAGATATATATGTATTTTCTAGAATAATTATCATAGATGTACTTATACTTTCCGATAATGAAATTATATGCGACTGTGGATTATATTGGATCAATAATCACAATAAAATGCTGAATAACTTAAAGAATACCGTCAATAAAGATATTCAATGTGGAATAATGAATTTACTTGTATCTATAGAATATATGAATTGCCTTTCTTCTAGAGGTAATAAATATATATATATATATATATATATATATATATATATATATATATATATATGTATATATATATAATATTAACTATGCATTATTTATATCATACATTTATTTATGCATTATTAGTTTTATTTTTATTTAAAATTAAAAATAATACATTATATTATATATTATTTGTTATAACATATATTTATCTAACAACAAATTACCCGACTTTGCTATTTTTTATGCATATTTATATTAACTTTTAATATTCATTTTATTCGCAAAATATACAAAGATATAAATAATTAAAATATACATATTGTATATTAATGTAATATTAGTTACATAGTAAATAATTTTTATTTAAAAATATGTATATTTTGATTAAAATAACTTATAGTATTATACATACAACATCTGCCAAATTACCTTTCCTTCCTCTACGTAGTGAATTTATTAATATTCATTTTTAAATACGTGGAGAATAGTTAATTAATTTATCAATTTTAAATAATGTGATAGTTTTATTCGTTATTTAGTTATCCGATATATTTTCATTTGATTAATTTAATAGAATTTAACTTTTTATAACGTGTTATTTGCCAATAGATATTATTAAAAACTTTAAATATAATATATATAAGTACTAAATATTTAGTAAATAATATATTTGATAAGTATACTCATTTAAAGACTCACTAAAGGTGGTATCCCATTACCAGCATTTCCCGAAATAATGTTCTGAAATGTTTGCTTCAAAGTGATTATCTAGCAATTTAACTACAATATTAGTGGGATACCCCCTTACTTTCCGGCTACTTTCCGGAAATATAGTATATTTAAAGGGGGTATACTAGTAAATTTCATTGAACAAACCCAACATTTCAATACCTAATATATATATAGTAATTAATTTATCTCTTACTAAAACTCTACAGAGTATGTATATATCTATAGACAATGAGTCCTCGCATGCATAGATTACTGTTCCTTACTCCTCGTTTATCTTCCGTTATCGTTTGCATTTTCACTAAATCGAGTTATTCGCTCGATACTCCGTAAAATGTATAACCAATACCCCGATACCATAGTTTACTTCCTAATATGACATGGATTCGTGTTTTATTATTCGTACAGTAAAGACGTGTTTCTTCAATTGACTAATTTCTATAGAATCAATATCTATTGAATTGCAGTTCTATTGAATTTCGTTTGCCTGTGTATTATATACACAGTGTTTATGCATTACTATTTCGCTATACATGAAGTTATATGCACTTGATATTACAAATAAATTCCGACTGTGATTATCTCCCGAGGATCTCCCCTGTGTGTCTGCTCTATAGGTAGTCGGATCTACCTACCTTCGGTACAAGGTTAGCTACCTTTTCGCTACATACATAGACTGCTGTGTTCTATTGTCTATAGGAAGTTCGCCTAAGATGGATAAAAAGCTATGCATGCAGTGTGACAAGCCTTCGAACTCCGGTACATCAATTTCCTGTGGCTATTGCTCAACTGACCTTCATTGTGAATTTCTACGATCGTATGAAGTTACGTCGAAAGTATGGAACGGAACTAACCCATCGAAATATGGCTTGTCGTTATTTACTTCTTCTTATATTAAATTTGTATGCAAGAATTGCAAGCATTTATGTAACAATTATGTCATTAATGATAATAATTCAGCCAGTTTTAACTCAAAGATTATTGTAGAGCTTAATTCTCTTAAAAGTCAATTTAACTTACTTAGTGATAAGATATCTGAGCTTACTACTAATCTCCCAAGTGTTGATTTACTATCTAATGTTATATCATCCCTCCCAGATACTATTATTAAATCTACTAATAAATCCTTTTTCTGATATTGTTAAATCTAGTCTACCAAAATCAACGTCATTATCCATACCACATGTATCTTCTCTATCATCCTTGATAAACCAATCATCCAATTCTACCTCATTCATTGTCATTGAACATATAAAACCCGTTAATAGAAATATTTCATACATTAAATCATTATTTAACTATCTAAATATTGATCCTAATTCTATTACTAATTTCTCTTTTCGTTCGCATTTTGCAAATATCACCCTTTCCTCGCCTTGTATATCAGACTCACTGATTAATTCAAATAGTAAGCTTCTCTCGTATAACTATGAATCACTCTACATTCGCCCATATATTGATGCTGCGCTTCTAAAATTAAAGCGTATCTACTTCCATGCATCAAAATCTTCTCCAACAGATCTTAGATGTGTTTTTAATAAATCATCTATCACTTATCAACTTAGTCCTGTTATTCAATCTAGTGAATCATCTACTAGTCGCATTGACTGGAAATGCAAGCCATTTATACCAGACGATAAATTGCTTTCCATCTGGATTACATATTTTGATGAATATTGTATGGGGTTACAGAGTAATATTAGTGACAATAGTGATAATAATAGTGACAATAGTGACAATAGTGACAATAGTGATAATAGTGACCATTTATGACTATCGAATCTTAAGGTTAATGATAATAATAATAACAGAAATATTTATTGTACTTTATTCAATGCTAAATCCATCAGAAATAAAAGTGATTTTATTAACCAATTTATTATTGACTCTAATTGTGATATTGTCGCTATAACTGAAACATGGAAAATGACTCAACTATTCCTGCTTTTGTTGTTCCTAATGGCTATAATATGATCTGCCACAATAGAGGCACTTCGCGGGGTGGTGGTATTGCAATAATTATCAATTCTCGTTTTAATATTAAAAATAATATCTTACCTAACTTTACATCTTGTGAAGCTATCTCATATCGTCTTCTAAACACATCTAGTTTTATTGACATTATTATCATATATCGTCCTCCATCTTCATCTTTTGTTACTTTTTTATCTGAAATTTCAATTATTTTTGATTCAATCTCAATCAGCAATTGTATCATTCTAGATGATATTAATATTCAATTAAATAAAATATCTTATCAATCTAATTTGTTTAATGACCTATTATTTAGTAATTCTATGCATCAGCATATCAATTTTCCCACTCACACTAGTGGTAATACTATCGATGTAATTATCTCCCCTTCTGATTCTTCTTTAATCTCTAGTACTAATCAAAGTCTACTTATATCTGACCATTTTGCCATTAATTTTACTTTATCTTTCCCAGTTCTCTTGGATCAATCTTTTATAAGAAATTATAGAAATATATCTAGCATTAATATTAAAGAATTCATGAAATATACCTTTATTCAGCTAAATTATTTCACATCACACTCACTATATATCGAACCTTCATTCGATGATCTCAATACTTCACTCAAGTTATCCCTTGACTTCCATGCCCCTCTTAAAATTTCTAAAACTAGAAAGATATTTCATCAGTCATGGTTTGGCTCTGAATTATCAACTCTTAAAAGGAAATTACGATCATATCAATTGAAGTTTTCTCGATCGAAATCACTGAATGATATACAGTCCTTTAAAATGTATCGTAACATTTATCGTAGGAAATTATCTAATGTAAAATCTTTATTTTTTATTAATAAATTTCGTGATTTTGGAATCAACTCTAAACAGTCTTATAAACTAGCTTTTTCTCTAATTGGCAAGAATATAATTAAAAAACTTCCAGATTTACCTGAAAATGTACTATGCTCATCATTTGCTAGTTTTTTCATACAAAAAACAAAAAGTACCATAAATAATCTACCTCCTATGTGTAATAATTGCCAACCATCTTTATGTAAACATTTTTCATCATTTCACTGGTTCTGCTTTTCGCTTCCTAATCCTCTTGAAATCCAAACATTAATTATGTCCATTAAATTGCCATCCCCTCTAGATCCTAGTCCTCTTACATTACTACGTTCTTCTATTTCATACTTGATAATTCATATTACTAATATATTTCGTTCATCACTTATCTCCTTAGTTGTTCCTCCAAGTATGAAACAAGCATATATTACTCCAATTATTAAGAAGTATACTCTTGATTCCTCCATTCTATCTAATTATCGTCCAGTTTCTCAACTATCATCCCTTTCTAAAACTCTTGAGCATTGTAAGTAAATAATTAGTTCATTATACAACTTCTAATTCGATAGATGATCATTTACAAAGTGCTTATCTTCCTAATCGTGGAACGTAAACAGCGCTTAATTTGATTTTTAATGATATAATACTGTCGCTTGACAACAAAATGCAATGCTACTTAGTATTACTTGATCTATCTAGTGCTTTTGACACTTTGGATCATAACATTTTATCATGTCGGCTTAAAGAGATAGGTATTCATGGACAGGTGCACAATTGGTTAATGTCTTTTGTAACTTCTCGTTTTTCATCAATTAAGATTAATAAACAATTTTCAAAATCATTTATGCACACTCATGGTGTTCCTCAAGGATATGTTCTGGGCCCAATACTTTTCTTGATTTATATATTACCTGTTTCTTTTATTTTTTTTAAATATCCTAACATTCACTATCATCTATATGCTGATGATTTACAGCTTTATACTTCCTTTCCTCAATATACTGATCACGCTATAATTCAATACAACATTAAAAACTGTATTACTGATATACAAAATTGGTTCACTAGTAATTCATTATCCTTAAATGTCTCAAAAACTTATACTATTTTATTCTCTAAAATACCTTCAATTGTTAAAATAACTGATAGTTTTCTTGCCACGCTGCCTTTATCTAATAAAATCACAACACTCGGTATAACAATTGACTCTATTATGAAATATGATAGTCACATTCTTAATGTTATTCGTACTGCTAATTTTTATTTTTTTAATATACATAAGGCTCGTGCTAAGCTCTCTTTTGATATCACTAAATCACTTATAAATTCATTGGTTTTTAGTAGATTCGACTACTGCAATTCACTTTTTGTTTTTGTCCCTGATAATATTATGATAAAATTTGAAAAAATTCAAATGAGAGCTGTTCGAGTTTTATATAAAATTAATAATAATAGAAATACTAATACGGATAGTAACTATATATATATATATATATATATATATATATATATATATATATATATATATATATATATATATATATATATATATATCAAATATTATGTCAACCCTTGGTTGGCTCAGATATCGTGATCTTTGTAAACTCAAAATGTTATATTTATCTCATAAAGCAATCTACACGGGTGCACATAAGTATCTGGCTGAATTATTATCAATTGTTACCAGTAATAGACCAAGACGGGATTTCCATGCAATAAAACTTGTTATGCCTCATACAAATTCATGTTTTGGTAACTCTGCTTTTTCTGTTGCGGTACCAACTCTATGGAATTTACTTTCGAATATTATACGAACGACAACTTCACAATCTCAATTCAAAAGTAGACTATTTAGACATTATTTAGTGAAATGAATATGTATTTTGCGATTATTTTTATCTTCATTTATATGTTATATTATTATTATATTATTATTATTATTATATTATTATTTTCTATATTAATTTCTATTTATTTTATTTATGTAAACTCTTAACTAATTGTTATGACGTGGACAAATGATTTTCATTTATGAAGTCTTTAAACAAATAAATAAATAAATATAATTAATACCTACATGGTTTACCTACATTTATTAGTTATATTATAGTATACTCTATATTGTTCGATAATCTTAGAATTGTCTTACCTATATTTATTTTTATCTAACACAACTATATTACCTTCCATCACTTATAATTTAAGTTATAGGGGAGACTGCTCTAATATCGACATGCACGTAATATCGACACCTTAGAGATCTCCTAAAATATAATTCCAATCAAAAAATAATTAATGTATGAAATGTTAATCAATATAATTCTAATTCATATAGGTATAATTTTTTTTTAATATTTATATTTTTTTAATTAAAAACAAAAAACTGATTTTTTCGTTACAACTCTAAATTTATGAAATTTTTGAATTACAATATCGATTCTCAATCATTTGAAAATATATATATATTACATATTATAAATCATCGTTAATATCTAATAATATTTTACAATGTTACTAAAAGATTTTGTATTTTTCATAATTTGTTACAAAGTTATTGAGGTTTACCTTTACATACATTTTCATAATACCGACACCCTAATTGCACGTAATATCGACACCCTTTAACCAATCAGCATTATTTGTTTATAATGTGCGTTCGTTATGATACTATTCATAAATTAATAGACATACCTAATAATATACACATATACTTGGAATTGAGTCTACTTGGAATTAAATAGTATTTCAGAAACTATATAAAACTCCTATGTACGTACAATATTCGTATTATGTAATTTAAAACTTAATATTTATAATATAATGTTATATTAGATATTTTCGAAAACTAATTATAGGAAAACAAAGTATGAATTGCGTGTGTTAACTAAAAGTAACGCTCATTTAATTATGATTGGATAGTGGATATTAAATAATATATGTTTTATCTAAATATCGATATATTTAGGGTGTCGATATTATGTGCCAAGGTGTCGGTATTCGAGGCAGTGACTGTAATATCGACACCCCTGTTATCTCAAAGTTAAACAAACTAAATTAAATTTTAAAATAGCTATTATATGTATATACCTACTTAATACTTATAAATAAAATTTGGAAATATTTAATTGAAAATAATAAAATTATGGTGATTTATTGTTAGGGTGTCGGTATTCGAGTACTCTCCCCTAAACCATTCTACTCATATTATCATTACCCCTATCCTCCAATAATAATATATATCGATAGGTTGGATTTCCTCATCACTTCAATATCGATTTATATATATATATATACATTCTCATAATTACACATGAATATTATTAAATTATATTTTATATAATATAGATTTAATGAATATTTACTAAATAATATATTATGATTAGTACACACATTTAAAGACTCAATTAAATATAGAAAAACAAGAAAACCAAACATATTATCCATAATATATATATAAATATATATATATATATATATATATATATATATATATATATATATATATATATATATATATATATGTATATATATATATATTAAATATATATAAAAAGTATTAATATTATGGAAAATATTCTATAACGAAAAAATATATTTATAATAATGTATTTTTGACTTTAGATATAAATTATTGTAAAGATAGCCCATGTAAAAATGGCGGAACATGTCAAGATAAAATAGCAGACTATACATGTGTTTGCGATATTGGATATACGGGTATAAATTGTGGAATCGATATTGATTATTGCTCCGGCATAGTATGTGACAATGGAGGTTCTTGCAAAGATGGCATTAATAAGTACACATGCAATTGTGTAGATGGCTATGGTGGTGAATTATGCGCTAATGGTTAGTATCAATATATCAGTTGTTTTATATTTTATTGAAAAAAGAACATATACATTTATTTATATACAACTGTATTCTATATTTGTAGTGAACTACATGTATAATAAATTCTATATAATTAAATATAATATAAATTAAATAAAGGTTATCTAAAATACAAACAAATGTAGAAACATATTTTTTTTAATATTTAAAAAATTAGTGAAACAATATTTCAAAAAATATATTAAAAAATACAACATAACATAATTCAGATATTACAAAATATGTTGAAATCCAATACCAAATCGTCCCAACCAGGCGTTCTTCGGTTTTTGATTATTTCCCTATCTATCATTTATTAATTATAATTATTCCTGATTTGGAATAGCTTGCCTTTTTTTTGAATTAGCTATACATCATATAGATCTAGAATACTATTATTACACTTTTATATATTACTTAATACTATTAACTATTTATTAGGCATTCAAAAATGCATAAAATAAAGCAAGTCAGGGGTAGTGGCCGTTAGTATCAGAATATGCAATAGGTGTCTCCTAAAGTATTCGATTTATATTTTTTTAATTATGTAATATTAAATAATTATATTTATGATGCATATGCACTTTATTTGATTCAATGATTTAATTATATTTACACATACTCTTACACATAAATATATATAATCATGTTATTGTCAACATTTGACAACAAATGATTATTTAATAAATTAGAGTAATTAATTAATTATTTTAAAAAAAAGTTACTATATATTATAGAAATGTTGATTATCTAAATATTGTATACAGAACTTGTTATCCTATTTAGCACCATTTAAAGGTTAATTAAAACGACCACTACCCCGTTCCGTCCCCTATATATAAAATAATATAAATCAATTTAAGAAAAAACGTTTTAATTTTCTTCTTCTATGGTTAATATCAACAATAGTCTGCTAACATATTAACATAACATAATGAGAATGCTTACACCAGGATTTAGCTACAATTGAAGAACTATATCAAGGATATTGGAATGTTATTATGTTAGTAAACTATTGTTGGTGTTTGAAGAGGTATGACGTAGAGATTAATAATACATAGAAGAAGAACTCTTCTATAGAAGAAGAAAATTAAAAATGTATTCTAAAAATGATTTGTATTATTTTGTATAGTATTTATTATTAAATAAACCTAATTATTTTTTACGAGAAACTTAATTTTTTATTTTATTCATAAATAAATGTATTCATTTATATTTATAAAATAATAATATAAAATATATACATAAGTATAATATATGGTTAATAATATCTAGTTATAAATTGAGAAATTTAAATATATTAAATAGCATGATTTAAAAACTTTAAAAAATTAAGAAAAAAGGAATAAAAAAATATTTTAAATTGAAAAAAAACTAAACCCAATATGAAAAAACTAAAACATATCTTTAATCTATAATAAATCTAAAAAAAATATATTACATATGTATCCTTATTTTTTGTCAATTATCGACCTATGCAATTTGTTTAAAAATAATCCAATTTTGTTGGACATTTTTGAAAGTCGATCAAATAAA
Organism: Osedax fenrisi; assembly: GCA_964019155.1. Classification (NCBI taxonomy): domain Eukaryota; kingdom Metazoa; phylum Annelida; class Polychaeta; order Sabellida; family Siboglinidae; genus Osedax; species Osedax fenrisi. The sequence goes on along the minus strand of OZ025246.1, from coordinate 15,646,406 downwards.
ATAGACCTGATTTAGAAAAACGGTTTTCACTTTTTAAATCAGTTTCAAAAATAAGTCTAGAATCCATTGAAATACTGTCATCCTATTTTTGATACAGACTAGTACTACATATACTATTATACGTTATATAACACGTGTTATATATGTGAATCCCTAGAAATATATATTGTTTTACATATTTAATGGTTTGATTATTTATAGTTATTAAGTTATCTGTATTTATAAGACTTTTACGTTATAGAAGTACATTATTTTTGTTTTGCTAATATTTAGTTGTAATTTATTGTTAATTGATAAACCAATTTGATAGAATTTTTAAATTATTATTTATTTTACTATTGTTTGCATTATTTATTGTAATCGATGCGTCATCTGCATATAATATCATATGATATATACAATAGTAAAATATATATATATATATATATATATATATTATATTCAGATATTATATTAAGATATATATGTTATATATAGATTAATTAATTAACTAATACATAGAAAATATAGATATCGAATCTAATACTAATGATAAAGGTAATAATATATTTTTATAGTAATTTATATTTTAAAAATGAATATATTATCTATATAAAATTATATATATATATATATATAACTATATTTGTAATTATAAATTTTTTTTATATAAATTGTAACAATATTTATAGGTAAAATTCATAATAATAATGATGATGACACTGTTGAACCCCCACACTTAAAACTGTTTATTATATATTTAAGTGTTCTTCTGATAATTATATTTATAGCATTACATAACCTAATTACTCATGAGGGAACAAAACATGATGATGCAATCAAATATACTTACGTTGAAATATCAAAAGGGTCAACTAAGGCAATACTATTATGAATAAATCAATAATACTATTATTATAAATCTAATATATATATATATATATATTATTGTTATTTATATTTGTATTTGTATTTGTATTTGTCCTTTCATCCAATCCAGGAATTTAAATAAAGTTTTCACTTATAATCATATGGCTATGATGTTCTTCAGAAGCGTTTATCATTTTAAGGCATCCATGATTTTAACGAGATCCGATAATGTATGTATACACAAGTATATAACATTACTTCTAGGTATTATTTATTGACCTATTTTATTGGTTCAGGCGTGGCTTAAACCTGCGTTATACTCTGTTGAAATAACCCTTTAGTTTTCGCTGAATACACCTTTAGTAAGTGGTCCTGTGAGTGAAGGGTTTTCGACCCTTTAGTAAATGCTTTAGTGAAACATGAAGGGTTTTACTACATAAAGAACTAAAGGGTTTTGATCTATATTAACTAAAGGGTTCTATTATTATTTGAACTAACAGTTTTTGATAGAATATTAACTAAAGGGTTTTAACTTATTTGAACTAAAGGTTTTTTACATTTTATTAACTAAAGAGTTTTGAAATTATTTGAACTAAAAGTTTTTGATATTAAATTATCTAAATGGTTTTAATATATTATAATACTATAGTGAATACAATTTATCTCAAATTAAATTATACATAATTCAAATAGCTATGATATATATATATATATACATTGTAATTATAAATAATTATTTTCATAATTTTAACTGTTTAAGCATTAAACGTTTCCTGATAACAAATAAACTATATTATCATATTAGCGAACATAATATATTAAACATAACATCCGTGCCAGACAAGAAATAATTGCCTTTTAAATAATATTTATATGTTAAATTATACTAATTTAAAACAAAATATATATATTTGCATATAAAATTAATAATATGTAAATATAAAATAATATTTGTAACTTATAAAGTATACATTAATTAATTTTACTTACAAAATATGTTTTAAATATTTACAAAAACTTAAAATATCAAAAATATATTTGGTTTTAATTATATATTAACTAATAGATTAAACAACAATTTGTCTCTAAAACTATAGGTGTGAAAGGGTTCGAAACTTATTATTTAATAAAAAGTAAAGGGTTCAAAACCTTTAGTTTTTATTTATTAATCTATAGTATGTGATAATATATATAGTATATAGTATATAATATATGGTAAATAGTATAGAGTAGGTATATATATATATATATCGCCTATATGCTCGATAGTAAATAAGTTCGATGCGGAGAGACTTGACTTGTATTGCAATATATAAAACCTTTAGTATAACTAGAGGTATAACTAAAGGTTTCGAAACCCTAGTTAGCATTTAATAAAAAGTAAAGGGTTATAAAACTTTATTATTTTTTAATCAAAACTAAAGGTTTTCAAAAACCCTTTAGTTGTAATTTACAAAAAGGTAAAGGTTTACCAAAACCCTTTAATTTTGCTTTAATGAACTAAAGGTTTTTTATATATACAAATCGTTACCTCGTATTTAACGAAAACTAGTTGTTTTTTATAGTTATTATTTTTAACAGTGTACTATCTATATTTATGATGCCTTAAAAAAATTAGCAGAATACCTACATTTACATATATATATATATTTATATATATATATATATATATATGTGTGTGTGTGTATTCGTCGCACGTCGTACGTGTGTAATTATATATGCATACACTTTTATATTTCTTAATCTTCCAAGATACAATGAACAAAAATGATTACAACAATAGTTCCAATTTTATTATATATTAATTATCTACATTGTATATTCCCTTCAACATTTCATATTGATTTATTTTCATATGGTACAAACATATATTTTACTTATCCATCTGATAGTCAACGATCTCTTTTTCTTAATTATTAAAATTTATTTTCAAATTGGCAAATAACATTTTCAAATTGTGAAGTTATGACTTAAGGTAAGGTTACTCCATATATATATTTTATAAATACTATTCACTAGGAAATAGTTAATTTTTAGAAATATTTAAGAATGTTATTTGAAAATAGCTTTTTTTTTACAAAATATATTAATATATTTATAACAAAGCATATTTTTCTTTGAATTAAATTTGTAGAATCATTATTTGTTGTAGACCAATTTTATAATATGTATGTATAATTTGGTCAACTTTTTCAAAAGGTAGTAAATTTACTAGAGTAACAAATTGTAAATTTACTACCCTACATTTTCGTACTCTTATAAACTAAATTGAAAGAGTGCAAATATTATTTACTAGAAGATTAATTACAGGATTTTTTGGATATAAAAATAATAACATATTATAAATCACATAAAGAGAGATTTGAATATATTAGATTATAATCACTTGAACATAGAAGATTTAAAATAGATCTAACCAATATTTGTTTTAGATAATTATACAGATATAATTATATCGGATATCCTTAAAATTCATAATAAGTTTAGAACTAGAGGTCATTGTAAACAGTAAAATGTATTACATAAATCTTTTAAAAATAAAATAGACAAAATCTGTTTTGACAAACAATAATTTATAATTTTATATTAATTTGAGTTTCATTGTGCATCTTTATTGTAACATTATATCTATGGTTTTTTTCTTTGTAGAATATTTGGGTTTCTATATATATTTCAAATCTACATTAATATAACATTAATAATTCACTATTATTACAGATTTTAAAGTGATTAGTATTACATTATTTTTGTTTTTTCTGTACATAATACGTATTATATTTTGTTATATATATATATAACAATATATATATATATATATATATATATATATATATATATATATATATATATATGTTTATATATATATTTTTATGTTTATATATATATATATATATATATATATATATATATATATATATATATGTTTCAAATTGATTATATTATTAAAATATATTTTAAACGTGATAATAATTACACTATTTATTTGTTTCATTCTATTATTAGTTTATTTTATTTTTAACAAATTATATTTGTAATATATTTAAAATGTATCAATTAAATATTAAACTATATACTTAATACTTATATAGTTTACAGTTAATAATAATTTAATATAGTTAAAGTAGAATTTTAATATTTCGATGACCTTTAACAAATAAATGTATTTTATTTCTATTTTCGATTATATTCCTCTATTTTTTATTTATATTTTAGATAATGTTTCGTTTATTTTTACTTTATAATTTATTTATATTTTCGATTATTTTCGTTTATTTAAATGTAAAAGTCTTAATTTCGTATTATTTTGTTTATTTCTATTTCCTAACGTACGTCGTACGCCGTACGTTAGACATATGTTAAGCATACGTATGCTATCGTTAATAAATATTCATACTTTGATTAAATATTTACTTAACTAAATTATTAATCGATACAAAACAAAATAAATTGTAATATATATCAAATTTTAATTAAATAATTACGTAAATATATCCTACAATTTATAAACTTTTTATATTTCTTAGATTTGTTGGATGAGTTATTCACAGCATAGGAGTACTACAGATTTTTCTCATTCATATTTATTTACAGAAGGAATTACATACATGGTATCATGTTGATGACAAGGGTTCATAGTTATGTACTCGGTTCTCTTGTTATGGTTAACTTGGTTCGACGAATAATATGTTTATGCGCAATGAAAAGCACTTTAAATCTAACCACGGTACCAGATTGAACCACGATGGTCCATTTAACATATTTCTAACAATAGTATGATCTTTCATTTTTATATTAAGTATTATCCGCATCGAAGATTTTAACACGCTACTTAATATTAGTATATATTATTATATGTTTACACATATTTATGTGTTAATATATATATATATATATATATATATATATATAATATCGATAAGTGAATATTATAGGGAATGCTATTGGGATAATATCGATGATAGGATTGCATTATATGGATACATATACCTACAATGCAATACTATAGTAATCGATAGTATCCCTATAGTATCCCTACATGTATTTACGTTCACATATACATATATTTATTCGCGACTCGAATACGTATATGAACGTTGTAGTCGTAATGCAAGAAACAAGTTTATTATGTAATAGTATTCGACGTACCGTATTGACATGCAATTTACAATCGTGTTATTGCAAGCTATAGACCGTGACACGATTCAGGACTGGAATATATCTACTACATGGCTACCTATTGGCTTAACACTTCACTATAAGCCACGCCCATAACCATATATATATCTAATAGTATGCTTATATATGTTGTTCCTATACCTTGATCATATACGACGTCGTTCTGAACTTTGATTGATAATAAACTTTGATACTGGATCCATTGTCTTTATACATTTTGAAAGCTGTTGGATATACAAATTAACTATCCATATTATATTAATACACAGGTTAAAAAATATATATTATATATTACACTTTACTTTATCATATATATTCAGTTTTTAATTAAGAGTAAAATTAAGAAAAGTTAATTAAGGGGATTAACGGTCTTTAAAATAAAAAAATAAAATTTGTTTTTAATTTAAAACATAGATTACTACATGTATAATATTTGATATGTCAAAATATCATATGTTAAAAACATATATAATACTGTCGCTTGACAACAAAATTCCATGCTACTTAGTATTACTTGATCTATCTAGTGCTTTTGACACTCTGGATCATACAATGTTATCATGTCGGCTTAAAGAGATAGGTATTCATGGACAGGTGCACAATTGGTTAATGTCTTTTGTAACATATCGTTTTTCATCAATTAAGATTAATAACAATTTTTCAAAATCATTTATGCACACTCATGGTGTTCCTCAAGGATCTGTTCTGGGCCCAATACTTTTCTTGATTTATATATTACCTGTTTCTTCTATTTTTTTTAAATATCCTTACATTCACTATCATCTATATGCTGATGATTTACAGCTTTATACTTCCTTTCCTCAATCTACTGATCACGCTATAATCCAATACAACATTAAAAACTGTATTACTGATATAAAAAATTGGTTCACTAGTAATTCATTATCCTTAAATGTCTCAAAAACTGATACTATTTTATTCTCTAAAATACCTTCAATTGTTAAAATAACTGATAGTTTTCTTGCCACGCTGCCTTTATCTAATAAAATCACAAGTCACATTCTTAATGTTATTCGTACTGCTAATTTTTATTTATATAATATACATAAGGCTCGTGCTAAGCTCTCCTTTGATATCACTAAATCACTTATATATTATTGGTTTTTAGTAGATTCGACTACTGCAATTCACTTTTTGTTTTTGTCCCTGATAATATTATGATAAAATTCGAAAAAATTCAAAGGAGAGATGTTCGGGTTTTATATAAAATTAAAAATAATATAAATACTAATACGGGTAATAACTATATATCTATATCACATATTATGTTAACCCTTGGTTGGCTCAGATATCGTGATCTTTGTAAACTAAAATTGTTATGTTTAGCTCATAAAGCTATCTACACGGGTGAATCTAAGTATCTGGCGGAATTATTATCAATTGCTACCAGTAACAGACCAAGACGGGATTGCCATGCAATGAAAATCGTTATGCCTCATACAAATTCATGTTTTAGTAACTCTGATTTTTCTGTTGCGGTACCAACTCTATGGAATTTACTTCCGAATATTATTCGTACGACAACTTCTCGACCTCAATTCAAAAGTAGACTCTTTAAACATTATTTAGTGAAATGAATATATATTTTACGATTATTGTTATCTTCGTTTATATGTTATATTATTATATTATTATTATTATTATTATTATTGTTATGACGTCGAAAAATGATTTTCATTTATGAAGTCTTTAAACAAATAAATAAAATATAAAGCATAAAAAACATAATTTTATAACAATACCTATTTCTAATAAAATGACGCAAAAAATGACTGTGTACATATATTATAATACTGTTTTTCAATTATTTATATAGATGAAATTTATGTCAAAATCATGAACAATTATACAAGTTATATAAAGATTATATAAAAATTGTAAGAATTAGCAAAATTAACTTTTACCATAATAATAAGAGTCAAAAAGCAGATAAATAATATAGTCAATCTTTAACACTAATTAACTCAGAATATTTGTTTTTTAATGAAAATTTCTATTTCTCAGTAAATAATGAACTAAACTTTGTCGATTTTATTATATGTATATTGCAGCTATAGAAAATATTTGTGATTAGATATAGAGTTGATAAATAATTGATAATTAAATTTAAAAAATTAATATTTTATTTTGATATATTTTTTACTTTTTTAAAATACTGATATTTTCAAAACTAATATTATGATAATTTAAAAATCATATAGAACAATTAGGACAATATATCTTAATGTTATGCAAATTAAATTATGTGAAAATCTTAATTATTTCGTGAGATTTTGAATTTTCAACAACAAAAAATTACAAAAATTTATAATTACATTGTAATCTAAATTCAGTGAACCCCCTTAAGAAAGTTATAAATTATAAATTATTCTGTTATATATTCTACTTTGCCTCTAGTGATTCAAAGAATCCTAATAATACCTATTTTATATGTTCACCTAACTATTTAATTACAATAACTATAAGTTCAACATGTGATTTGGATTCATCACATATTATTTTAAAAATCCGCGGGGACCTGTTGATTTTCAGGGGTGGGCCTTGCCCTACATACCACAGTCAATAAGTTTGTAAGTGTAAATTGAGAAATAATAATTGTTTACTAATATACAAATTCCCCAACTTGGGTATGTTATTATCTCTAGTTCTATAAATAAACGTAACCTGTGCTATATATTATGCTGTTTAATTAAATCGCATAATTGAAGGTAAATATGATCAAATAATATTATTATAAATATCAAACGATCTATTAGGTAGGAATCTTTAAAAGGGCATTCTTCTAAATTTAGATGATCATATATGTGCTTGTGAATTCGCTAAATATTCTGAAACAAAAGTATCCATGATAATGTACTCCTATACTACCTAATTTATGAAAACAGCTTCTATTTCACCTTTATTATAGCATAATTCTCCATTATTAAAGATGAAGAAGGATTCTTAATTAAAGATTTAAATTAAAGATTTAAATAACTTCCGTATTTTTACACGGCCAATATTTTCAAAAATTATTTTAATAATTATCAGTATACAAATAACTCTAAATAAATATGTAAATATATAATATATATATATAAATAATCTTTTCGACCCGTTTCAAAGCGCTTTTCATAAGTGTTCGACCGAAACAGCTCTCCTCCATATTACTGACACAATATTATCTACCTTAAATAGCAACAAGTGTTACCAGCTAATCCTACTTGAAATCTCATCTGATTTGTATACACTGGACCATAACATATTAATCTCGCGGCTTACTTTTAATGATATATCTGACTTAGCATTAGAATGGTTTACATAATATCTGACTAACCGCTATATCTCTATTATGTTTGACAAAACTTACTCGCTTCTTTATTCACTTAACCACGGTATTCCCCAAGAATCCATTATAGGTCCATCCCCATTTTCTATTTATATCCGCCCTATTGCTGATCTAATTAAAAACTTTCCAAATATACACTAACATATTTTTGCTGATGATATTCAACTGTTTACCTTTATCCATATACATTATCATAATACCATCAACTCTGAATTTATCGAGCGTATTAACTGCATAAGATTATGGCTCCTCTCAAATAAACTACTAATCAATTCATCTAAGACTACTGCACTTAACATATCTACTTCTGATACTTCCTTTCCAAACTTTACTCTAAATAACATGATTATTTCTCCTTCCCATTCTTCCAAAATCCTATGATTTATATTTGATGACAAATTATCATTTAAGAATCACATATCATTACAAAATCATCAAACTTTTATCTCTTCAGAATTAAAAAATAAAGACATAACTTTCCAGAAACTTTACTAAAACTCTAATAATTGCTCTTTTACTTTCCCGACTTGACTACTGTTCTTCCCTACTGAATTTATTTCCTGCTAAAGCTACTGCTCCACTAAATCGGATTATCCGTTCATCAATACATACTACTTACTATATATCACGACTGGACCACTATACTACTACATCACATCAATCATATCGTATGTGTCTACCATTCTCCTTCAGGTGTAAATTACGTATACTATATATAATCCATAAATCAATATATTCTTTCACCCCTAGCTATATCTCAGTTCTAATTAAAAAACGTATAATATGACCATCTCTTCGTTACCAAAATTCTCCTCTACTTATCTCCCAAAACTCTAGTAAAACTTCCCTAAATTCCTAAGCTTTTAAACTTTCCGGTCCTACCCTATGAAATACCCGTCTCCTACCATTCGTTCTATTATCTAACATATATATAAATCTAACATATATATAGGTATATAAATATAACTATTATATTAAATTAAAGATATATTATGTGATAATTCAAAATAAATAAGTACATAATACATGAAATTTACAATAATTTAATTTACTAAAATAAAAAATATAAATATAAATATATGTATAGAATTAAATATACAAATGAAATTCATTCGCAATTAGATAAATATATGAATTTATATAAAAATATGTCAACAAGTGAAACATAATAACATATACAATAATACTATATAATAATAATAGTTATACAATTCAATGTTACTTGTAATATGTTCAGTCGATACCTACTCATTTATGATGTTAGTAGTTTATGTTATATGTATTATTCCACTAGATTATATACTTTATAACCTACTGCTTATAAACTGTTGTAACAAATAACAATAACAATAATATGTAATGCAATTTTAGCGATTTAAAATAAAGTATCATTTGTAAACAACAACCATTTTAAAACAAAAAACTTACAATAATTTTAGTTATTTTATTAATTTAATAAATAATTATAAACGAGTATGATATTTATAATTCCGGCATGTATATGTTTATTCCTTTATAAGCTAATGAAAACCTCGTACAGGTTAATACACAGCGTGCACTATTATATTATATTATATAATTGATAGAAAGTAACCTAATACGGACACTTTAACAATAAATAGTCTTAACATTTATAAATGTATATATACTATATATTGAATATTTTAATTTTATATTATGTATAATTATATATATATATATGTGATATTTGTATTTGATATTTGTATATATATATGTGGGTATTTAATACAATATATTTAGTATATATTTAGTACTATATACTATTATTATCTATTAATAATTCATTGGTACCCAATCCGAATATGGACTCCCTGTGTTATAATACGGATACACTATATACCAGTAGATAAATAATATATTATTGATAAATGAATCAGACTAATTACAATTATATTATTTATAATTAAATTTATGAATAATTTATTCTAATTTAATTAGTTTAAATTCTAATTTAAATAATTTTATTATTTTTATTATTTATTTATGAATATTTGATAACAAATATAGAAATTATATATATAATTTTTAGAATGCTTTGGTTTTTATCAACATATTGTTATATTTTATATCGATATATTTATATATTTTATAGAAGATTTTAAGTTGAAATTTGTTTTCATAAATTCAAAAACGTAATAAAAAAATCAGTTTATTTGATATATCAGCTCTATTTTGAATATAATAACAAATACTTTGTTAGACTATTTATATTATTATGAATATTTTATAAATTAAATATTTTTTGTAGGATTAATGGTTTCTAAGATACCTGGAGTATCCGTATTCGGTTACTTTCCCATAACACACGTATATGTAAAATGTAAACTGTACATAGTGCATATAAAGTTACACTATCTAGTTAAGAATATAGTATATTAGATTATACCATATTATATAATGTGATTAAATTATATGTATATACACACACATATATATATATATTGTGATTAAATTAAAGAAGGCGGTAGTACATCGAGGATATGTATATCATGGGTTACACCATACTATATGCATTAGGTTGCGATTGGTTGTAAAAAAATAGGTGTAATATAGTGTAAATACACCATATATATTTCATAGTTGTAATTAGTATTTATTAAACCCAAAAAAAAACTAATAATGTATGATGTGTTATAATAATGGATATAACCAGGGAGATATAACTGATATAACTTAGTGTAAAAACAACATTTATATTTATAGTTGTAATACTATTAATTTTTAATTCACTGTAAAAATAAAAAAAATTAAATAAATACTATATATTTATTTAAATTTGTATTAATTATTATAATATTTTACTTTTTCTTTATTTTAATATATTTATTACATTAGTACTAATATAAATTAATTATAAAGTAATATTTTGTATATATTTGTGTGTGTATACATTACACAAGTTATAATTATTTGTGGATATTGTTATATATAGATAGATGATTTATTTAGACACAAATATAACGAGAGTTCTCATTTGTGTTTTAGCAACAAAAATAATAATAATAAATAAGCGATAAAATAGTATATAAGTAGAAAAAAATAGGATTGTTAGAATAATAAACGTGAACAACAAAATAAAAAAATATAACAAAAATATACGAATATTAAAAATTACCAATAATAAAATCTTTAACTTTGCTTTTGAAACGTTCTAAAGATGAAACCATTCTCAATTCTCGAGGTAGACCATTCCAAAGTACGGCTGCCGAATGCCGAAAACATCTTTTTCCATGTCTAGCCAGCCTGAACTTGTGGTACTGAAGTACCTTGCTGAAAGACGACCTAGATGTTCTCGACTCAGTGCGGTAAATCAGCAAATCTTTCAAATATTTAGGTGATTTAAGATATAGGCATTTATATACAATCATTATAATTTTATATATAGAACGCTGTTTAGCTGATAACCATTTCATAGAGTACAATTTATCAGAAGTGCATGCATGATTAGACAATTGTATGCGATATAGTAAGCGTACAGATGACCGTATAACTCTATTTAAACAATTTGTAGAAAATAATGGAAGTCCGTGATATAAAGAATTACAGTACTCTATACGAGATAGTACTGTATATTCAATAAGGAGCTTACAAATGTTATCAGGAACATAATTTCTAATTGTTTTTATTTTGTGTAAATTGAAGAAAGATGATCGACATACACTAGCGATCTGGTCGATAAAATTTAGCTTACTATCAAAAACAAAACCAAGATTTTTAACAGAATTTGTAGGCGAAATAATTTGTCCATCAACATTTACTGGAGGAAAAATGGAAGTAACACGATATATGCATTAGTTATTATTTTCTTACAAAGTACTTATACTAACAAAATTGCATACTATTTACACCTACTTTTGTTTCTTGTGTATATGTATATATATATATGATGATGATGATGATATCAGTTTTATTAAGTACTAAAATATGGTAATGTATACACCTTCGCTCGACGAGCGACGCTCGTGCGGGAACTAATAATAATAAGATAATAGTAATATGATAACAATTTAATAATAATATAAATTGAATACAACACGGACACAAATAATAAATGATATAGAGGAGTGTTATATACTACAGTCTGCAGTGATATAATGGAGTGTTATATACTACAGTATGCATTGATATAGAGGAGTGTTATATAATAATACGATAATAATAATACAATAACAATTTAATAATAATATACGTTGAATATTACACGGACAAAAATAATAAGTTGGATTATTTAATAATTAGAGGTAGACAGAAAAGAAGAAGTAAGATTTATAAATATTTGGTAGTATATAATAGAACTAATGTTAGGAGGGAAGGAATTTCATATGGTTGGAATGGAATTTTTAAAAGTTCAAGAATGTAGGGAAGTTTTACTTGATTTCTGGGAGATAAATAGAGGAGCATTTTCGTAACGAATTGAAGGTAATATTGTACGTTTTTTAATTAGGTCAGAGATATAGCTAAGGGTGAAAGAATATATTTATTTATGGATTATAGATAGTATACGTAATTTACACCTTAGGGAGAAGGAGGTGTGGTTAAGTGGATAAAGAGGCGTGTAAGATGTGTCAATAATAACAGATATATTGCGGTTAGTCAGATATGAAGTAATCCATTTTAATGCTAAGCAAGATATATTCAATAAAGTAAGCCGCGAGATTAATATGTTATGGTCCAGTGTATCAAAAGTAGACGAGGGATCAAGTAGGATTAGCTGGCAACACGTGCTATTTAAGGTAGATAATATTGTATCAGTAATACGAAGGAGAGATGTTTGGGTCGAATGACCCTTACGAAAAGCGCTTTGAAATGGATCGAAAAGATTATTTTTATATATATATATTATATATTTATATATTTTAGTATATATACATAATATATGCTACATATTAATTATGTTAAAGTATACAATGTATTACGTAACAACTACCTGCAGGTATTACTACGGGCTACCTTTGCAAGACCACGTTAACAATATGCAATACCAACAAATGATGAAACAACAACAAGAGGAAAGAGAAGCGATGAAAAGGTTGATGAGCAAACCTAAAGATGAACACGAACAACAGAAGCAATCGGTTCACGTATGTGATAACTGCGGTAGGTTGAACTTGAAACAAAAGGAGGCTGACGCTAAGATGAATACTACAGCTGATATCGTCGACATTAAAGATGTTAAGAAAAATGTATAATTATAATAGATATATTTAGTCTTCGAATAATATGTAATTCATTCACGTTATATAAATTGTTAAAACCGATATTATTTAATCATTAATTAATACTACTAAACTATGTATATATATTTGTATTGTGTACTTTATATCTACATGTAGCTCAATAGTAGTAGTAGTAGTAGTAGTAGTAGTAGTAGTAGTAGTAATAGTAGTAGTAGTAGTAGTAGTAGTAGTAGTAGTAGTAGTAGTAGTAGTAGTAGTAGTAGTAGTAGTAGTAGTAGTAGTAGTAGTAGTAGTAGTAGTAGTAGTAGTAGTAGTAGTAGTAGTAGTAGTAGTAGTAGTAGTAGTAGTAGTAGTAGTAGTAACAGTAGCAGTAGCATTAGCAGTAGCAGTAGCAGTAGCATATATAGTTGTATTGTGCACTTTATATCTACATTTAGCTCAGTAGTAGTAGTAGAGTAGTAGTAGTAGTAGTAGTATTAGTATATTAGTGGTAGTATAGCATAGGCGTAGTATAAGTTAACGTAACATTAAGTAGTGGTAGTAGTAGGAATAGTAATAATTGCAGTAGTAGTAGTAGTAGTAGTAGTAGTAGTAGTAGTAGTAGTAGTCACGGTCAGTACAATGATTCAATCACTATATATATACCAATTCCTAATGAAGGGAACCTTGAGAAATGTCAAAAAAACAGAACATTAAGTTTAATTTGTCATTCAAGCAAGTTCTTATTAAGGATAATTTTTAAAATACTGAATCCTCAAGTGAAACAAATACTGTAGGAGGAGCAATTAGGATTCCGGAAAGGAAGAAGCACAGTGTACAGGTATTCAACTGCATAAATCTCATTGATAAACATCTGAACAGCCAAAAGAATATATTCCATAACTTCATAGATTTAAGAAGTCATTTGATAGATTATATCATGGTGGACTATGGTCCGCACAATTTTGGAATCCATAATGAAATCATTGTGATGATCAAATCACTATATGACAACTCTACTAGTGCACTCCTGATCAATGATATTCAAGGTAAGCTTTTCAAAACTACATTTGGAGTGCGACAAGGTAGTTTATTGTCACCAATACTCTTTAATGTATTTCTTGAAAAATCATGGCTGAAATACAGTACAAATGATTTTCATTAATATACATCGGCGGAATTCCATTATAGAATTTAAAGTTTGCAGACAACATGATCTGTTTGCAGGTACAAACGAAGAACTTCATGAACTGACATATTTACTGGCTAATAGTGCCACTAGATAAGGTATGGAAATTAGTGCAGAAAAAAGTAAGATAATGGTAAATAGTAATGATACTTCAATACATGAACATATAAATCTTTATGGGAATAATTTAGAGGTGAATAAGTTATATTATCTAGGCGAAATCCTCTAAAAAGATGGATCTTGTGAAACATGAATTAAGATAATATTAGATCTTGCAACATCGGCTATGATACGCCTATTCGCCATATAGTATAGCAATTATATAAAATGTAAGTTAAGTATAATTAGTACCGTTCACTTTTATTATCAATACAGTATTGACAATACTAACATATGGCTACTACATGGACGATTATTTAGTTATGTAATAATGGAAAACACATCGATCAACAACGCGTTATTGACGCGTCAAGTTTATCATAATTTCATTGATTACAAGAAAGACTGTGATAGAGTATGGTATGAGGGTTTATGGCACGTAATGTCTTCTTAATGAATAGGCAATGATATAATTCAATGTATTAAATCACTCTATAATTCTTCTAAAAGCAACGTACTGCTAAATAATAATATTGGAACAAAGTTTAATACAACAGTATGTGTGAGGCAAGGGTGCTTATAATCGCCTGTTATGTTCAATATATTCCTGGAAAAAAGTTATGTTGGACTCTGTAACAAACCAACCATCTAGTATATATATATAGGAGGCAGAAAAGTAATTTGATTTACTTGTATTGGGTTGCATAATACACGGCAATGTTGTATATAATGATACTACAAAGACTATAAATAGAATAAATATAATATTTATAATGAATTAAATAATTTGTAGATCTTAAGAGTGGGGAGGGATATTATATATCATACCCCCCTTATATGACCACCCTAATGTGGTGTAAAGGGATGTGGTACGATCGGGCAGACATAATTAGTGGGAACTTCTTATGCCTATGCCAAAAGTTAAATCCAGATCCAAGTCCTACCTCCACCTTCACGAGGTAGACCCTGTTTAAACTAACGGAGAAGGTCAAACGCGTCTCGTCCAGCGCGTCAAATCTGGTAATAAGTCCCCGCTACTGACTTGTAGTCGACTCGGGAGAGCCAACGTCTATGGGAGTAAACCTACAAAGAAAAACATATTACTTGACCGGTTGTAAGCGGTAGATTATCCTGAGCAGCAGCAGGATAATTATTGGAAGAGGCGGATGCACCTATTACATGGTCAACAACAAATCCATCCTAACTCCGAGGCATTGTGAAAACCCATACATGGCTCTGATAATGCGCTAGAGTAGGCAACGGGAAACCACTTTAGTATCATCCCAAGAATACAACCATGACAGCTATATAAATACAAAACTCTATTAAGTCTAAGAATGAGTCCCCCATGTTTGACGACTTTAATATTACTACTGGGGAAGGGTATTCCACTGTCACGAATAAGTGCAACGAGGGTGACGTTGATGCTTTAAAGCCGAAAGGACGAACATCAATCGTGAATGGTGCAACGAAAAGGATAGTGGAAATCCATAGAATAGCAAAAGAAAGAGTGAGGGACGTAATAACATTAAATAATGGTAATTTAGAAGTAGTCAAGAGAGAAATGGAAAAAACTGATGTGGATCCTCTAAGAATTAGTGAGATGAAATGGACAGGAATGGGACAATTTACGTCAGATGAACATGCAATCTATTATTGTGGTCAGGAGACCTTAAAACGTAATGGAGTGGCATTTATATGTAATAATAAACTCCGAAGATGTGTGATGGGTTTTAACCCAGTAAATGACAGAATTGCCAGAATACGCATACAGTGTAAACCCATAAACATAACTGTAGTTCGAGTATATGATTATACACCCCGACATCCAACTCAGAGGAAGAGGATATAGAAACTTTTTATGAGACAGTACAATCTGTAATATACCAGACAACTATTGGAGATAGTCTTTATATTATAGGAGACTGGAATGCTACGGTTAGAAAATATATATCAAATGTCATTACTGGTAACTTTCGTCTGGGGGAGAGAAACGAGCGAGGTGAATTTTGTAGTAGAAATTACCTTCAAATCATGAATAAATTGTTAAAGTTGCAACCACGGAGGCTTTATACATGGAGATCGCCGGACAAAATTACTAGAAATCAAATTATATTTTATGCAAGACTAGATGAAAAAGCAGTATAAATTTAGTTATAACACTGCCTGGAACTGATTGAGTCACTGACTATAATTTTCTTATTACCGATATCAAGATCAAACTCAAACGAATAAAACGATCAAAGCAAACTCCAATATGATGTTGAAAAAATCGGACTTGACTACGTTGTAGAGATAAAAAATAGGGTTAATGACCTTACATTAAAAGATAGAGAACCTGAAGAACTCTGGAATGATATTCGGAATATACTAAAATAGACAGCGTATACAAATGTCACAAAAGTCAAAAGAAAGAAAGTATCTAAATTGCTATCTGAGGAAGCTTTACAAATTGCACAAGAGCGAAAGGAAATGCGAAGTAAAGGAAAATATGAGGCATATAGTAAACTAAACGCAGCCTTCCAGAAGAAAGCAAGGCAGGATAAAGATCAAAGCATCATAGATAAAAGTAAACAAATTTAAGATAATAACAAAATGGGTAAAACAAGAGACCTGTTTAAAAAATAAAATAGGTGATAGGATCACGCAGCTCAAGTTGTGGTGCTATGAAACTAAGTACTGGAAGAGTGGTTTCATAAGAAAAGGATATAAAAAAGAGATGGCAACAATATACAGAAAATCTATACAGAAAAGATCATAATATAAATGATATTTTTAAATAGAATTTATATGAGGACGAACCTGATGTATTAGAAATATAAGTGAAATAAGCAATCCTACATATATCTAATAGAAAAGCTCCAGGCTGCGACGGAATACCTATAGAATTCCTTTAAGCAGGAGATAATGAGTCTGTGCAATAGCATATGGAAAACAAAGATATGGCCAAATAATTGGAAGAAATCAATATATTTTCCTATTTACAAAAAGGGCGATAAAAAAGAATGTCGATACTAAAGAACAATCCCCTTAATAGCATATGCAAGTAATATACTTTTGAGAATATTGCATAAGAGACTTGAGAACTTTCTCATCCCTGAACTACCAATAGAACAAACCAGGTTTCGAAGAAGTAGAGGAACTAGAGATCACTTTGCTAACTTGACATGGATGATGGAATAAGCTAGAGATCATCAAAGAGAACTCTTCATGTGTTTCATTGACTACAAAAAGGCATTCGTCTGTGTATATAATCAAATACTATGGTGCACTCTCAAAGATATGGGAGTACCCGAGCATCTGATAGTAGTTCTGAGAAATCTATACAAAAATCAAGAATCGATTGTAAGGACATAGTATGGTGAAACAAGCAACATCCCGATTGGTAAAGGAGTACGGCAAGGATGCATCCTATATCCATTGCTATTCAATATCTATGCAGAAAGAATAATGCGAGAAGTCCTGGAAAAGTGGGATAAAGGCATTAGTATAGGTGGAAGGAAAGTTACAAACCTTAGATATGCTGACAACACTATGGTGATAGCAGGAACAAAATATGATCGCACAGATCTATTAACAAAATTCAAATGAGCAAGCGAAGAAGCAGGATTATATTTAAATGTCAAGAAAACAAAGGTGATGATTACAGGTAAATTGGACCATATAATAGTAGATGATAACAATATCTAAATCGGTGATAGATTTATCTTCCTGGAATCCTAATTACAAATGAAGGAATTACCGATAAGGAGCTACGAAGAAGGCTGGTAATGGGAAAATATGCCATGGGAAGTCTGAAACGTATATTCAAAGATAGAGGCATTAGACTAACGACAAAAATAATGATTGTTCAAATACTGGTATTTCCAATTATCCTTTATGGAGAAGAAACCTGGACTATCAACAAGGCAGATAGGAAAACAATTGATGCTTTTGAACTATTGTGCTGGAGGAAACTGCTCGGAGTTACCTACTTAGATAAGAAAAGAAATACTGAGATAATTGAACAACCTAAAAGAACGCTCGAATCCAGAATTGTCAAGGCTGCCCTATATTTTTTCGGACACGTTGTTAGATTAGATATGATGGAATTGCAAATGATGTTGGGAAGAGGTAGTCCACATTTCACCTGGCTAGACAATATACAAAAATATCTCTCTAAATATATTATTAATCTCCGACTAGATGCTAGAGACAGAGCGGGATGGAGAATAGATACCATGGATTTCGCCAGGGGTCGGTTTCGACTCGACGGCACAATGTAATAAGGTATATATATATAATATAGTTAACTATGTAGGTAAGGTATGTATAATAAAGGTGTTATAAATGTATTATAAATGTGTTATCGTATGTATACATACCTATAGTATACATACCTATACGTATACCTATAGGTATAGTTAATTAATTTTATATATTATGGTTACTTTGCCACAATGGATACATCTATGTTCCTGCTGTATGTATCTGATTGGATGACCGGTAGTTATATCATCCGCTTAGGACACATGTTGACCTGATAGCAATAACAATAATAGTCGCATAGTAATAACAATATAATACCTTGTACTTACAAAATAACTTATACATTGTATATCCTTTGTAATGATGGAGATATCGGTTTCAATATATATACTGACCATACATATAGCTATATATCGTGGCAAGAATAAACGGTGACATATGTAAAATATGTAGAATTTGTATTAATATAATGTTTTAGGAAAATTTAATTTATTTAATTTTACAATTTAAAGTTAAAATGTTTAATTTTACAATTTAATATTTAATTTGTTTTCAATAATAAATTATAATATATTTAGTAATATAATCTATTTATAAACATAGTATTAATACGTGTAATCATGATTAGCTTATTATTATGTATGTTTACCCTAATATCTAGTATAGATTGCAAAAATTCTCTTGTTAGTATACATACTATACATTTAAATACATTAATGATATACATTGATATATAGTATAATATATATATATATATATATATATATATATATATATATATATATATATAAATATAAACGGAAAACTTAATAAACACCTTCCTTACTGGAATTAACTAGTTCCACCGGAATACTTCCACCCTGATCAGCCACTAACGCGTTACTTACAACTATAATATAACTCTCATCTTTATTTTGGATATACAATGCTCCTCTTCCTTCTTTCATCGTATAACACATTATAATACTCATATTTGCAGAAATCAACACTTTATGCTTCTCCGCTATGCATATATCGCATTCCTCATGTTCATACAACGCTGCTACATTGCGCCACCGCTCGCACCACCATTCACTACTACCTCTTTCCGCCCACTGCCTGAAAACATTATCCCCAGAATCACCGCAGGTCCGATTTTCCTTTGATTACTAAAATCCCGATGTTAACTTAAACTCATTCGCTAATACGACCATTCCCTTAAAATATTGATTATAATATGTATCAGACATACAACAGACTTCCACCCCTGTATCTATAAGACATCGTGTTACTACAACCCCAACTATGACTGTACTGTATGTGCACTGACCTTTGTTCAGTTCTACGTCCCTAATTTTTACATATCGGTTATGATATCGTTGTTAAGTAGTGTCCAACTTTGTTCGAACCCTATTCGTCTGTTTACATTTACTCCAGGCGAGATTTCCGTGGAGTAATTCGATTTCCCAAACACTCACGTTCACTATGTCCGAAACGCGAACACTTCCTACATGCTAACTGTTGGCATTCTCATGCACAGTGGCCGACCCCACCACATCGGAATCAATGTCGTTATTCATCCCGTCCTGATCTCCTCTCTATATTCCTCGGTATCTCAACTTGACGATAAAGCTTTTCTACTGATTGAGTTAATATCGTTGATACTTCAATTTAATGTCTAAGAGCCTCTGTTATTTTGCTTATCTCGTCGGATTTCTTCGACGTCATATTCGTTTCACGTACGAGGTCCGACTCGTATATCGATGATTCGAATTCAATTAACTTCTTTGTGTAATATCTTACCGTTAGATAACGCCACTCATTCCTCAATCTTAAGTCTTCTCGTCTTACGTTATAATTCTTTATAATTCTTTATAATTCTTAAAGCCTCTCCTATTCTCTCATTTAATACACTTCAATCGCTCTCACTTTTTGAAGTTCGGTATACATCTCTTTTATTTTCAGGCTTAGAGCCTTTATTTGTTGTTGACCCTCTTGTGTAATTGCATAGAATTCTCCCCGTGTACTCTTTCATTTGCCGAAACATGATCTAAGGAATTCGACTAACTCCTTTCACTCACTATTACTCGACATACCTTCGGCTCTTATCTCTCTATGCGCTTCTCCCTTTACATGTTCTATTAAGAATGCTGACCACTCGGCTGAATGGTATTGGGGTCCCTATAAATGGCTTTCTACCAATGTGATCCATTCCTCGAAGATCTAATCTTATCCACCGAATACTGGTATCTCGCGGCGGTTACTTACATACTGTACCCTATCCTCAGATTCGGATATGTTCTCGTCTGAATTCTTCATTATAAGGAGATCCTAAAAATAACCGATGTGTTCAATATGTGATACGTATACAATGATGATATAAATAATAATAATTATCTAATACTTATACCAATCCACGGATACTGACAGTTATGTTAATATATAAAAATACAATAAATAAATGTAATACTATATTTATAAAAAATATTGCCGCCACTGAGATTCGGACTCACGATTCCCTTTTCTCAAACGAAATCCGATGTCACTAGTGTGTTATTTACATGTTTTTTATAAGGTTTAATAATATTAATAATATAATAATAATACCATCGAATATAATTATTATAATAATAAATATAAGTTTATACTATACTAAATACGACGAAAATATAATAATACACTAAATATAATAGTTACTAAAATGATATAAATGTGTGCAGCACTCTGATTAAATATAAGATAATACATTTTAAAATTCGTAATTATGAATAATAAATACGACGAATATATAATAATATACTAAATATAATAAATTTAACGATATAATAAATACGACTAATATATAGTATACTAAATATAATAATTACTTAACATAATATAAATTTTGGCAGCACTCTGCTTAAATATAAGATAATAAATTTTACGAATAATAAATACGACAAATATATAATATACTAAATATAATAAATGTTACGATATACTACTCAGTAATATACTATTATAGTTGTAATTATAGGTAATAATAAATCGAAATTATATTCTTATAATATTAAATATTATAACAATTATATGTCGTTAACTTTCTGAATTATGTTAGTCAATTATAATCGATACGCGTAACCAGCGGTCGAAACTGGAGGGCTCTTTCTTCTTAGTTATCCTGTTCGCAGCCTCCAAATGTTATAAATACACGAATAGTTTTATTCGTTATACGAGAGAGCCTCTCAGTATAAATGATGATGTTGTTTCGTAGAGGGCTGAATGGATAAGGAAGCAAATATGGGTCAAATGGGGCGTTCCCGCCCTGTTACCCTTGTCCAGTCAAATTAATAATAGATAATAATAGCAAAGCCCATGGGCTTTGATAATAGTATATAGTCCTAAATATATACTAAATATATGTTACTATATACCCACATCATCACATATATATATATATATATATATATATATATATATATATATATAATTATACATAATATAAAATTAAAATATTCAATATATATTATATATAAATATATAAATAGATAATATATAATATAATAAATGAATATATAGTATTATTTTAATTAATTATTATTTACACATGTATAGACGTATTGTTACGATTCAACGGATTGTTCGATGGCATCTCTTCATATCAAGAACTCGGATTTAATATACCATATATGGAATACATCAGCGCATACAAATTTCAAATTTGTGATAGATTTTGAAGATGAAGATTACACTATCACACAATTAGATATATTTGGGCACGGTGATGTTAGTTTGATTCTGAATGACTCACTATTTCAAAAAAGGTTCCGAGATATAACTAAATTAAATTGTTTGAATTTTAAATTAGTAAATTTTACTAAGATAAACAATAATATAGAATATATATGGTTTTATAATTTGAATATACATTATCTCGAATTGCATTATTTTAAAAATTTATATAAATTGAAAATTTTAAAAATCTTTTTTAATAATATAAGTGTTATACAAAATTTTACATTTAATGATCTTCATAAATTAAATCATTTAAATATAACCAATAATAATATAGAACATATCGAGTCTAGGGCATTTGCAGGACTGTATTCATTGGTTGTATTGGATCTAAACTTTAATTCAATATTAGAATTAGATATACATACATTTAGAATTACTAACAGGCTTGGAAATAGTCTAACAAAAACAATAAGAGATATTAATTTAAAAAGAAGTGAATTACAAATCATTAAAAGTAGATCATTTATATTTGATAATATGACTTCAATTGACCTATCATATAATCAAATTACTATAATTGAAAAAAATGGGTTCGATATAAAAATAATTTCAATAATAAATTTAAAAGGAAATAAATTATCTACGATAGATATAGATGTATATTCCAACATAATTATAATACATGTACTTATGTTGTTCGGTAATGATATGATATGCGACTGTGGATTATATTGGATCAAGAATCATACTGAAATGCTGAAGAACTTAAAGCAACAGAAAAATAGAGATATTCAATGTGGACACATGAATTTACTTGTATATATAGAATATATGAATTGCTCTTCTTCTAGAGGTAAAGTATATATATATATATATATATTAAGGATGTAAATGGGACGATATTTACAATTTTTAATATAATTTAAAATTTTTGAATATTAACCGATCTGATCACGGATACATAGTTCCATGATTAAATCATTATTTAAACTTACTTATTCTGTAGATTTCTAAATTATTATTAAATAGTATGAAAATATATTCAGGTATATGTATGATATAATTGTATGCAACTACATTTTATACCAAAAGTGATACATTATTGACATACATATTTGGTAGACACGGAATTTAGTATCAAATAATCATGTTTACCAAATTATTATTAATATGATAGAAATTGCATCCAAAATGTGAATTTTACTTATATATATATATATATATATATATATATTATATATATGACAAATATATTGTATATATAGATAAATTAATTATAAAAATATCGATATAGAATCTAATACTAATGAAAAAGTATATATATAACTATATTTGTAATTACAAATTTATTTTTCATATAAATGGTGACAATATTTATAGGTAAAATTTATAATGATGATGATGATAATAATTTGGAATCCCCATACACAACACGTGTTATTGTATATTTAAGTGTTATTATGATAATTGTATTTATAGCATTATATAATCTGAATACGTACGCGGAAACAAAATATGAGCATGCAATATAATATACTTTCGTTGGAATAACGAAAGAGTCGAAGGAAATAATATTATGAATAAATCAATAATACTATTATTATAATTTTAATATATATTATTTATGTTTGTATTTTATTTTATAGGAGTACTTTATCCCATCCAGGAACGTAAATGAAGTTTTCACTTATAACCATATATGGCTATAACATACTTTCGTAGACGGTATCATGTTAAGACTACCTGGTTTTAATAAAAGCCGAACATTTATGTGTACAAAATTATAAATACTTCTAAATATTATGTTAAGGCCTATTGCATTGATCCGGAAAGGTCTTTAACCTTCAATCTATAGGATAGTATACTACCTTGGTACCTGACGCATTGCACAATCGATACGAATACGCAGGCAGATTAATATGTATATGTATATATATATAGATATATAACATATGGAATAAGATGACAAAACGTGTATATAAATACGGAATACGTTGATAACATTATGGCAAGTAATTGGGTGTCAACCTCATACTTTAATATATATATATTATATATAATATATACATGTATATATTGTATATTACTATACGTTAAAGACATAATTTGTACCCAGTTAAGTAACTTTTTAATAATAATTATATCATAATAACTATATTTAATTATAATTTGGTTTTATATAGAATAGACTTTAAATAATTACATTTTTAGATTTCTACATATACATATTTATACCTACTTGGTTATACAAAAAAACGTAATTGACCTAAACACTGTTTTTAGTAATACAGTAACTTAATGCGTATATGTCTAATGGCAATTTATGAATTAATATATTAAATTTACTTTAGAATAAATATATTAAATAAAAATATAAAAGATGTTATTAATTATAAATATACATTTTAATTAAATAGTATTATAATTTTGTAAAAATATACATCTATTCAAATGTATAGTAATGGATTTCTATGATTCATAAAAACTACGGGAATAATAGTAATTATTTAAATTTAAATATAATTTATTTCCATTTGAATTCAAAATTTGAATACTAATAATATATTTCTATATCATTACCTATAGAATGTATTTTATTTTAATAAATTATCAATATATAGTAAATAAATATATACATGAATATTACTGTTTAATAAATATAGAATCGTAAGTACGATATTTGAAATAATAAGTTAAAATAGTAATTTCGAAATATTTTCATATTGCTTTTTCATATGTTATTAAATTAATAATTCATTTTAACATTACTATATAATTAATATATGTAATATTATTTATAACACTTTAATTTTAAATATGTGTAACATATACTAGTATAAAATGTAAACATTATACACGAATTATAATGTAAATAATTCAACAACAATATTACATTGTATTTACATATTACATATTTACCTATTCGTATTTTAATTAAATAATTGTATAAAAGTATCTTACGATAAATGTATACTACTTTTTATATTTCTTAGATTTCTGTGTTAGTCATTTAACAGTGTAGGATAAATGATATTTTTATTATTCGTATGTTCGTTATTGAATGAATTGCACACATTACATTATATTAATTACACCGGTGTTATTTTCATGTCGTTGATAACGTTATTTGTTAGGTAATGTTTTTTAACCAATTAATAAAGTGTAGTGAATTATTCACATAACTATAAATTAAATAATTGTATCATAATTGAAACATATTGAGCCATTTAAAATATCTCTAAAAACAATAAGTTAATTCATTTTTATATTATGTATTAACCTTATCGAATATTTTAACACGCGATCTACTCTATGATATATATATATATATATATAGTATTGTTTTAATTAATAGTAATGTTATTACAATAAGTTAATATAGATAAAACTAATGATCATACTAACTTCATTGTAGAATGAACAGTTAAATATTTACTCATTTTGCGCGTATTAAATAGGTTGAGATTTGTAAATTTACAAATAGATGAGATAACACGTGAGAAATAAAGTTCAACATAAAATATAACGCCAATAAATGTAATATAATCGTTAGGTTATATAATATTACTAGTAGTATCACATGGAACACTTACAATATTACATAATAAAAATTATAATTTATTATATGTATGTATTATAATTAACATAAATATCATTTACTATCAATATTAATAAACTATATATATATATATATATATATATATAATTAATTTAATTGAAGATCTATAAATATATATATGAGTTGTCATTTTTCGTTAGAATGAAATAACATTATTTTCCACGAGTGATAAATAATACCACAATTAGTCATACACTAAAGACAGCTTAGTCATACATCTAGTATACCTCACAATACGCTGTGTGCTACACGGTATTGCGAACTATGTAACGGACACAATGAATGCTTTGTTCTAAGCGTATTGTGACGTATTATTCACATGCTATTCGCTGGCACCTACTCGTAAAGTAGTTCTTTATGGAAATATACTCGTGTAACATTTAGATAATAAATTAACTATTTGATTCAAGACTCGATTCCAATTAATTGATAGACTTACATATTAGGTGTTGGTTACATCAACGCAACATTTTATTATAACTATCACCTTTTTCCGAATGTTTCGCATTGACCAATATCCCCGCACTGACCAAAACCCACATATGTCCCCTATACCACCTATATATATATATATATATATATATATATATATATTAGTATTTTATTATGTGTACTTACATTATCGGAGTGCTCTTCTTTCAACATACTTTTACATTAATAATGGTATGGCGTATATTTCCCAGTATCCATAGATATAATATGTTTTAGAATCATAAAGATACTCACTAATAAATAACTTTTTTAGTACACAAGGCACATTAAAATATAATTATATTATATTAAAATATATATATATATATATATATATATATATAAATTCGGTCTACTACCGACAAATCCAACGTACTACCCTACTTTACATATGTTCTTAGTGCGCCCTCCTCAAATATTCGTTTATCACCGTTAACTAATTCTCACCTCGGAACTATAGTTGGTATACCCAGTCTAAATATAGTTGAGAATAACATATCTACCTATAGGTATATATAGATCAGCCACTACTCATGCGCATGGGTATGGAGCTCCACGTCACTCACTAAGGTACCTCGTTCACTAAGGTAACACACTCACGGGAATTGTAACGATGTAAATAGTAGTGTGTACGCATGATTAAAGTGTATGATTCATTGCTTCAGAACATGCGGTCCATGAACCCCAAGAAAGTACAACGATATTTGACTAAATACGAATTAACACACTAACGTTATGAATGAGTAAATGAATGAATTGTTTTATTTAAAACACTGAATATAGGGAAAGCTCTCACTGTTATAGAACATAATCTAACATAACATAACGTGTGTATAACACAATATGACGACAAATAAATACAAATAAACAAGTTGATTTTAAGATTTGTAGTTAATAATATATAAATAAATCATATCTGAATACAAAGGTATTATATAGAGTTATCAATCATATGCATACGGATATCTATAGATTTATTTATGTGTAGTTAATAAAATACATGTAAAAAGAAACTACGTTATTAGTTAGCTTGCAATGCGTCAATAATTTAATATGGGATATATTTTAATTATTTGGATATTCAGAAGTGATATATAATTTTAGTGAAAAAAGGAAATTAATATATATATATAATAAAGTATAATTATAATATAAATTAAAAAAATATATAATATATATTTTAACTATATAATTATACATCTATAACACATATATTACTATATATTAACTACTTTTCTTTACGGTAACATTTATTTAAATAATTTAATTTCAACAATAAATATCTTAATATATATTATTATTAGATTAATATATAGTTTATTAGGTAAACAAAAAAATAAATAAACAAAAATATGGAAGAAAAAATAGATATGAATTGATACCCGATTCGACGTGGTATCCAAATTAACATTGGGTTTACGTATAATAAAAAAGAGCTCGGTTTATGCATTCAGAGCATATTTATGTTATATTATATTATTAATTTATTTAATATATATTATTAAATAAAAATAACTTTTTAAATACAGTTATATAGTTCGATAAATTAAAAACTTAAAATCATTATATAGTCGTAAATGAATAATTTATAATAAAATAATTTATAATAATATATAATAATATATAATAATATATACTCTTAAAACAAGGTATTAATCGGCTATATATAATAACAATTGTAGTGATGGAATACCAAATTTATAATTATATTTATATATAGTTTACTGTATATATGTATATATATATATACATATATATATATATATGTCAATGAAAATATAAATTCAATGTAGGATTTACTTTTATTGTATGGACAGTTGGGCAGATGGCGTATATTTACGTATATTTCAACTGAATGGTCAATTGTCCGACGGACATTGTCCATGTTTATATTATGGACATCTAACAATATCCAATGCTGATTACGACACCCAAATAACTTATTTACGCAGTGTGTAAAATCGGTTCGAAAATATTAACATAATATTAAATTAAAAATGTATAATAATGTATAAATATTAATTTAAATGTGGACTTTCTATAGACAATAGTATATGTTATAAATACCTCACATAAAACTATGTGGTAGTTCTCTTTCAAAAATCACATAATCAGACATAAAATATGCCTATATTTACCCTAATAATATTTAAGAAAAATCAAATAAATATTTGGAATACTAATATTATAGAATAAATAATAATTATGAAATATAATACAAACTGAAATATATTTCGTTTATTTTGAATAGAAAACTAATTTGATTGTTTTAATGTTATACTATATATATATTATATATATATATATATATAATATATATTATATATATATATAATATTATAACACTATATATATTTCAAAATGATAAGCATGTTTTATGATGCTAAAAAGTTAATGACTAATACAGCGATGGTACCAGGTACATCTTATATTTATACCTACATCTATAGCTACATTATATATATATATATATATCTATAGCTACATTATATATATATAAACACGTATCTATATGTTAGTCTTCAGAAACCTGTGGAACATCTCAATACGCCCCTGTCGATGTTTACGAGTGACGCATCGCAAATCTCGGAGCGCAAGAACAATGGCTTCATTATTAGCAATCGTATGATCTCACGATAAATTAATATACGGAAAAAAATATTACAGAAAATATTAATCATAAATTAAGATCATAAAAAGTTATGATACATTATAGCACAATATTACAAATATTGTTAATAATGTGAATATTATATAGGGTAGATGATATATATATATATATATATATATATATATATATATATAGTCAACTCTCGGTAAGTCGGACATATTTAGTTGATTTGGTTGGATTTGTATCTAGTTCCATGTTAAATTAATCGGACAAGTCGGATAAGTTGAATTGGATAAATCGGACTTTTTATAAATTGTCAGAAATGTTTATTTAAATAATTAATATTATAATTTGAGTAAGTAATATTATTGAATACAACATGTTATGGCGTTGATTGTTGCATAATTCCATATTTCGGTAACCATTTAATTCGCGCTGCGCATCTCATGTATTATTTGCATGAAATTCTTAATCTCGGATAAGTCGAACATCTCGCTAAGTCGGACACTTTTCCCGGTCCCTTGCGAGTCCGACTTATCGGGAGTTGACTGTATATATATATAACTTTAATAAGTTAGAGTTATAATATATTGAGCTATTTAAAAATACAGTAATTTATAAAAGTGAATTTAAGAATGTCAACAACAAGATCAACTTAGATACAAGGTACTATTGTAATAACACATATGTAAACTAAGCAAACAACCATTCCCCTAAAGTAATCGTGAAATGTGATAATACTTATTCATTATATAAAATAGCATTATCAGTCAGGTAGTACTAGTAAATATAGTGATAGTAATCTGTTAACATAGACTTAACATATAATTCTACGTAAATACTATTACATTAAATAATTGATCTCAATGGAAATATATAAGTATCATCAAGTTATACATTTTTAAGTGATAACATATATAATTAAATATATGACAACGGTCGATCTCGATATATGACATTCCATAAAAGCCAAGTGTTGCGTAATTCTAATTGGCCGGCATATTACATATAATCCAGCATGGAGTGTGTATAGTGTTGTGTATCGAACTCTTTGACAGCTGATTGTAGATATATCTATAGGTCTTATTATTATGTTGTTATTATAGCTCTCGATTAACGCATGAATTGTTATAATAAATTTAACACAACGAGTACATACAAAAATACAGATTCATAAATAAACACACGCATATTTTATTTAGAAATTAACACATATAATTATGATTTGTTCACGAATTCCTTAATAACAATGATGGATGTAATATTCTAGTTTACTTAATGAACTTTTTGTAGAACCTACATACATTATAATTTAGAAATTTATTTACTGGTTTGTAGTTCGTTATTTAACATCTATTTTATAATTGTATTTACACAATGATCAAACAACAATACAAATTGCACGTTGTTTAAACACACTACAATATGTATAATATAAATGTGTATATAACGTCAGTATTATTGTATGTTATTGTATGTAATCTTAAAAATAGCTATATATATTTTATATATATTATGTAGACGTTTATCATTAACTCTGAACTTATTATTGGAGTTTTTAATGATATTATAATATTTAAAATTAATCAAAATAATTGTTATTGTATGTAATATAATTGTTAACATTATTAGTAAGATAACCCATCAGTAACCATACGATACATATTAGATCTGCACATAGACGACTAAATAATAAATATTGAATTCTAATAATTTATAAATTATTTATACACCATAATAATAATAATTATACTTATACTTATTTTTACAATATAATAATAATAATAATACTTATTATTATAATTTTATAATACAACTACTTATTTATGTTCTATCTACGTCATGATGTATATAAGAAATTAATGTATTCAGACAAAATATATCTAGTTTTTTTTTATATATATATATATAGTATATATTATATACATATATATTTAGAAACGCCTAATTTCTTTGAATGAACGAGCTTAATATAAATGAATGAACCCCTTTCCTATTTCTACCAAGGTCACCATGCCAAGGTCACCATGCCATATCGTGAATTTAAGTGTAGTACCATACGATAGTGCCTTATAATGCATTTATTATTGATTATGTTATCATCATTACGCATATTTTACATTCTGTAATATTTTATTATTCATATTTTATTACTACATATCGTAATGTTTGTGTACATTCAATATGTACGACATTGTTGGCACGTGCTCCTAATTTCGTGCACATTAAAATATAATACCATTCAATAAATCAATCATTATATTTATACATATATAAATAATATATATATATATATATATATGTATATATATATACGTTACATAATCACCATTAACTACAGCCACGTGACACACCCCACCCCGCCCGCCTACAAGTGATGCAAGTACCTAGGTGACGAGATGTCTACGATGCCGTAATACACTCGACTAATTAGCCTCAGCTTCCGTCGCAGCCTCTATTGTTTATCACCGCGGTCATGTGACTAGCGTGTGAAGTTATATAACAGAGAGTAACCAGCCCACCGACTTCATAACCTACACAAGGAGCTTCAGCGAAGCCGGTAATATTACATATCGCATCTCACTCTCGAATCTAATCTCACCCCGTACACAACTATATATCTATCTATCTCTCTCTTTATATATATATATATATATATATATATATATATATATATGTATATATATATATATATATATATATATATATATATATATCTTTATCACCCTCTATCTCTTTATTTCTATATCTGATATAATACCATAATTACATCAGGCCTTTCGCCTAGCATATATATAATCTCCCAATCGCGCTACATTTGATGTATTATCATACTTAATATCAGTTCACATATACCTAGTCTAGTATATACTATTCTATCCCATGTCCTCTATATATCCTGTATTATATCGTATATATATAATCTCCTATCATATATTATCTCATATAGTTTAATTGTATTCATTAGATAACGTATATATATATATATATATTACTTTTCATATTACACCGTCATCGAATTGTTTTGTATATATTAAATAATTATTTATAATGTTATTATTAACTTATCATAATAAATAACTATTTATTTTATTCATATATTAAAATAATATATATTATTTATTAATTAATGTAAATTATATTTACTTTAGAAAATTATATCGCATTAGACTAGATGATTATTCATTATAAATAATATAATTATAATAAATTCTATAATAAATAATTATTATTATCACATATTGCTACGTTTAAATGAAATTTAGGTTAAGAAAATGATCAAGTTATTAGTAATAACATTATTGGCTATCTCATCAGGTTATTTTTATATATATATATAAATATATATTAATAATATAATAATTGTAATTGTATACATATATTATAATTATTAATTATATAGGTATTATTAATAATAATTTGTATAAACTAAAATATATATATATATATATTTATAAATTATAATTTAGTTAACCATATAGTAAATCGCTAGGTATATTTATATTATATTATGTATATTATATATATATATATATATATATATATATAATAATGAGGTGCCTGAAACATGTACACTTACATTTAGCATGATATATGGTGTAGTACATTGAAACATGTTAACTATACTATTATATATAAAGTGAACTGTAATATAAGTGTGAACATTTGCATCATATCATTATATACCTCTAAACCTATATACATACATACATATATACCTATATACATACATACCTATATACCTATAAACCTACATACATACATCTCTATATACCTATATATACAGCACCTACCCCTACACACATTAGCACCCCGCTAATTAGCACTACGATTTACGCGTATTTACTTCTAACTCGGCAGCGTACCCTGGCGGTAGGGTTGACGTTAACTACATTCCGATACGCGTAGTGTGTATTCTTAGACATGCGCACCGCAGCTAATAAATATCACCTTACAGCAGTTGTAAACTAATTAAATATTATATACGCATATATATATATATATATATATATATATATATAAATTAGGTTGAATTGGCATAAAACAAAGTGCATATATATACCACTCGACGGTGCAAAACATATACACACAACAATACAATAATATATACATATATACCTGTATACTTGTTTTTATATCAAAATACTTGTTGTAAATGATATATGATTTCTCATCAACAGTCCAAGCCTCCAAATATAGAGTATTCCAAGTAGCCGAAGGGGTTCTTGATCATCCGGGTCAGGCGTATTGTTAGTGATTCTATTTATAGATAATATCTAATTCTATTTTTAGATCAGTAATTACCTGTTTATATAGATATATAGATATATAGATATAGTTTAGTGGAGTAATTTAATGTAATTTTTTTTCATTTAGTTTAATTTTTCGTTTTCTCTCTTGGCTATCTAAATGGCTTCACAATAATTTATAATAATTTATTTTATGTGAATAAATATGTTGTATGATCTCGACAGTTTATTTATTTATTATATATTCTTATGGTTTTTTTTTGTACAAGTGTTGTATTTATAATATTATTTGAGAATGTATTTCCCCATTGATATGCAACTAATTATTTCTTATAATAAAAAATAAACAAATCTGTCAATAATAATAATATTTCTATAAACATTATAATTTAAATATAACATTGATTTTTAAATTATCTATTTTATTTTATAAATAACACACATGTCGCAAATATTCATATTACTATTACTTATAAAGAATTCTAACAGTAGTACATCTAATACAATAGATATAGATTATATTAAACTCAACATTCAACTAAAACCATTATTATTATTTACTTGATACCTTTATGCATTTTTCTAATATATTATTTAAAAAGATGTAACTATCTATTTATAAATATTATATAAATAGTAAAATAATAAGTCATCGGTAATAATACATATTTGACAATATATTTAAATGACATATATATATATATATATATATATATATATATATTACTAACTCCCATTAATGATTTAGTAACTTACATGTTTTGTATACATTATTAGTTAACTATATATATATATAGCAGAAAATTCATATTGTAATTAAATTATTTTATTAAATTTTTTAAATTTTTAAATTTTTATTTTATTAATTATATATATTTAGATTGTAATAAAACTCAATATTTAACTACAATGATTATTAGTTATCTATACACTATGCATAATTATAATGATGTTATTCAAACATTATTAATCTCAAATAATAAACCATAACTATTGGCCAACCAAATCAAAATATTTAAACTATAGTTAAAACGCTATATATTTTTTTCAATATTAATATACTATATTATATCAATATAGATATATTATATCGTGTTTGATACATCCCTATAGTACAGGGATGTATCTTTAAACTATTCGGCCCAGCTATTTTACTAAATGATCATAATTATCGCGAGTTAACGCATTATCACGAATACGCACACGTAGTTTGGGGTAACTTCACGGAATGTTCCAAGTCTTGCGACAAAGGGGTGCAGTCACGTGTCAAGTATTGTCTACAGAAGGACACCGATGACATGTACATGAAGTGTGGCAGGGACATCTACTCTTGTAACATGAAGGCGTGCAAAAGTTAGTCGATCGTTAGTCGTGCAATCTGTGAAATCATGAATATGAATTATAA
The DNA here is from genome assembly GCA_964019155.1 of Osedax fenrisi. Classification (NCBI taxonomy): domain Eukaryota; kingdom Metazoa; phylum Annelida; class Polychaeta; order Sabellida; family Siboglinidae; genus Osedax; species Osedax fenrisi. Next base: position 15,611,267 of record OZ025246.1, on the reverse strand, counting down.
TTTAAATTGCGAATAGTATGTTATATATACAAATAAAATACAAATATACAACATATTAATATATACGATGTATAATTTTAATCAGATTTTATGTATACGGCTTCGTTAATTTTGTAGGTAAAGTAATTACATTTTTAAATTCACATTTAAATTGAATTTCATAAATATATATATATATATATATTATATATATAATTAAAAATTTGTTATAAGAACCCGGATATATATTCAAGTAAAGCTTATGATCTTCCGTTGAAAAAAAATAATACAAATAATAAGTTATATGATTTATTAATTATCTATAGGGAAACATTATATTTGTCTAATTGTGGTTATAAATTGTAAATTCATATATAGATTATTACTTATTAAATGAATTACTGAATGAATGAATGAATGAATAAATAATCTTTATTTTACTTATATATTTATATATATTTACTTATATATTATAGTATATACTATAAATATATATTTATTACACATCTATTATATATATACAATACAATATAGTTATATTATAATTAGAAAAGGATACTTTTATTAGCAATATGCTTTTGAGAAATGATTCCACACAAAAATATATAAAAATAAAAGAACAAATATAAAATAAATATTATAATAACATAATTATATAATATATAATAATGTATAATATATAATAATATTATATTACATAGTGAATCAAATATTTCATGTCTCATGAATGGTAAATATCTACTCACATCATGCACATATGGCATACCCGAATGTCCTTTATCGGCAACATGTACTGGTATATTAGTCCAAAAGATTTTATTGATATCTAATTTATTTCTATCTTAGAAAACCGTAATATTGTGGAATTAACGGTCATATTTACATGCTATGAATAGCGTTAAATATACATAATATAAGAGTATTATTAGAAGCAAGAGGTAAATAATTTAAAAAATTTATGAAAAATAAAATAATAAATCAAATAATATCTTCAATATCAGAATACAGCATTCACTTGTTAAAACTGTCTCCTGTCTCTGATATCTGTTTCATAAACTGAAGTAAAATGAGTATGAATGCATATCATTATATTAATCAATATTTAGTTATATAGAATTTTTTAACTTATTTTTATTCTTATTTTTTTACCTTATATTCATTCCAAAGAATATAGCCAGAAATATATAAACATTTAATATTTGTATTGAGTTTACTCTTTTAATATAGAATAATGTATTATTTCTAAAACTGTACTATATATATTTTGATATATTTATCTTATATAATAGTATGTAACTTGTTATGCAATGCATTATATACACATATATATATATATATATATATATATATATATATATAATTTAACATATAGGTACATAAACGTACATATATAGGTACATATACTTAACATATACCTACGCTTTTTTTAAGTCATTGAATTTTAGAATATTTAATTTTTTATAAATATAATTAATATTTATAAGACGATTTATAATATACATAATTCAAGGCAGTATCGTTTAACATATTTCGTTCAATTTATAAAAAGCCGAGATTATTTTTGATAATTTACATCGTAATGAATGTATATGTATTTTCCAATTTAGTTTGGAATAAACATACACACCCACAAAATTTCACATACTATACTTGATATAATACATTATTTCCAATACATATATATAATTGGTCATCATTAAAAGTAATATAAATCAAATGATTTGTCTTTTTTTTATTAACATATAATTTAGTATTAATAAACCAATTATTTATCTTAATCATATATTTTATACAATTCCCATGATAAACTAATTATCATCATCGTAATGATATCATGATAATTCTATTAATACGAGTTAATATAACAGCTGATAAAAACATAAAACTTATCTAGTATATTAGTATTAAACGCACACTTATTGCAGTTCTGCTAAATTATTACATTACATGTTGCGTAAATGACTAGTTTTAGACTAATCGTACCCAGCAAATGGTTACCACTCTTACAACAGACAAAGCATAGAGAAATAATGCATATCGAGCACGTGTAATATAATCTGATATATAATAAAATATAATAATAGTTTATTTTTATCACAAGTATTAAAATTAATTAAGAAGAAGAAGAACTTTTATTTAGACATCGTTTAAACAATTAAGTTAACAATAATGTATAATGAAATAATAAGAAAGTTATAGTGTAAATAAATATGTTTTTAAATTCTTTTTGAACTTTTCTGAGTTTCTTTCTTTAATTAAATCGTAATTTTTTATAAAGAATAATATTACTAAATAAAATACCAATGTAGGCGACATATTTATTACATGTATTTTGTAAGTTAATATCATATGTCATCCACATTACACCATCACATATAGAATATTGTATTATTATATCCGAATATTAAAATAGTATACAATATTAGAAAATATAACGATTACATATAACAATATAAATAATATATTACATAAATCAGCATATAAACCATTTTAAATATTATCTACAACCTAAGCTCTATTTTTTACCTCGATTTATTTATTAATAAACCAAGAGTAAAAGTATATAGGTTAAGATTAGAACAGATTTATTTTTAAATTATAATATATATAATATATATTATATATAGTGGCCTAAATGATGTTTATATCGAGATTAATTTATTATTATATAATTGGCCTATATATCTTATCACTAAAAATTATTAAGTAATTAAGTAATACATTATTGTTAATACAAATAAAAATTGTTATTAAATATTAGTATTAATAGATGCGGTCACATTTATTATGCTATTTAAATAAACCCATGTCCTATATATACACATATAGAGTGCATGATATATTATTATTAATATGTATTAATTGTATCTATATTTAGACGTAGTTTATGGTTAAGTTAACAGCCTTTTTATGAATGATCAATATTAGTTTTGTTGTGAATAAATTATAATTTATTATACTTATAATTATATATATATATATAATAAATAAGAAATGGATATTTAATTTCAAATAGTTTTTAATGTATTATACAATAATATAATATGTAATTTGTTATGGAATGAAATTTCAAAAAATGTATTCAACATTTATTGTAATGTAAGGAATAATACTAATACTAATTATTATTATTTATTAATTATGTGAATAGTATAATTTAGTTCTATATAATATATTTCATATAAATATATATATACATATATATATATATATATATATATATATATATATATATATATATATATGTATATGTATATATATATATATATATATATATATATATATATATATTTATAATTAATTTGAAATTTCAGATAGCGATAACTAAATATAAATAATCAATACGAAAATCAATGACGATAGAATTACGCCGCTCAACCAATCACGACGCTCCATTCATTTCAGATCCCTACAAAGGAATGCCGTTCACTGAGTGTAACCGTCCGTGCGGGGGCGGCACCAGGTATCGGATGTCTAAAGACGGCATCAGTCGTCACACTATACGGTGCAACACGCAATCCTGCATACCAGGTCTGCTTACGATGATGATGATGATGATGATGATCATGATCATGTATGAGATGTAGATGTATAGATATGCGTGTTCACTAAAAGTAGGGCGATTTAGGCCATTTCATTCGTTCGGGGCGAAATAATAAACAAAATAATAAGTATGTAAGGTAATATATTTTCCGATAACTATTAGATAATAGTAATTGAGGATACACCGAGATAAAAATGACGAATACATAAATAATAAATGGGTTGATTTATATATTAGAGGAACAGAGAAAAAGTGTTAGCTTTAGGAATAGTTTGAGGAGTATAAACGGATGGTATGGGCGACGGAATTACATACGTATAAGTGTAAAGTATTTATAAATTATAAGAAATCAAGCGTCGATGCTTACTTAAGTTATAAGTGAACACTTCATCTAAGTTCCTGGATGGGATGAAAGAACTCCACCAAATTAAAAAAAAATATATATATATATATTTATTGAATTAGTAAATATTTGTTATTGAATTGAACATGTAATATTAGTGACTATATTGAGAACACGCCGATAAACAACAATTATTGACGGGCTATATACGGGCTCGTTACATGATGACGTATGCTAATGGAACAGTCCATTATCATACATTATGTGGTTGTCGTATCGAACGTATTATAAATTACAATGAACTGTTCCACGTAAAGTGTATACGGGGTGGCAATCGTAATAACTATACATACGATACGCTATTCACTCGGTCACGTGATTGTCACGTGTGTGTGAGAGGTCATGACCTCATTAAATAGAAGCGATATTAGAAGCGATATTAACGACTCTTTCCGTTACATTATTTAGCATCGCGTTATCGGCTAATACATTACTTTCAGTTGGTATTTCACATGATATTGTAATGCTCTTAATGTATGTGCCTATAGGTATAATAAAATACGTATAAGTATTGTATTCTAATTCTATATATATATATATATATTTATATATATATATATATATATATATATATATATATATATATATATATATATATATATATATACTATATATATATAGTAATCGTTAATTACTTCTCGAAATTAAAAAAATGCTATTCGAGTAGTTTTATCAGTTAATATTGTTTCTGTTCTCGCTATATATTACAACACTTTTTAACAGTTCACGTTGTTATTATTATATTTATAATTTATAATATATTATAATCATAATATCAATAGTGTTATATTTCATTTAGTTTGATCACCATATTAGGAGCCGTGATTAATTACTGCTATAATATATATTACGGTAGTATATATGTATAAATATATATATATATATATATATATATATATATATATATATTATTGATTGCGTAGCGAAAGGAACATGCGAAGCCGACTTAATCTTCCTGATCGACTCGTCGGGTTCAATCGGAGACAACAACTACTACGTGGTCAAGCAGTTCGCCATGGACGTGGTCAGCTCGATACCCGTAGGTCAGTATCGCCGCCATCCGTTACGTAACGGTTACGTCATCCGGTCACCGTCACGTGATTTAATATCTCCGGTGACGTCATCGCGCGCGCGGTGTTCACGATCTCTTGAATTTAGAATTTATCGGGAAACAATATATAACGATGAATTTATTATTAAGTTATTTAATTACAGTATTGCCTTAAAATACTTACAAAATGTTAAAATGTTAAAAATATAATATGCATAAATATATATATATATATATATTGAAACGTATATTCATAAAACTTCTTACCTGATACAAAACAGGCTAAACTGATAGAGTAATAAGCGATGTAATATTGATAATAAATATATTAAAGTGTTACATTAAACATTAATAGTTAATTAGCAATATTACACTTACCCTATATGACATCACGTATCATCCATCGTAATAAACGTACTCTCGTTGATATCAATGTCTAACTACGATATCTGTTCATAGGCAACAACCTAACCCTCAACCTAACCTAGGCAACAACCTAACCCATGTGGGGGCAATAGTGTTCTCCACCACGGTCAGCGAGGACATACACCTTAACGATGACCAGGACAAGAATGACATACGTCAGAGAATCTGGCACCTGCCATTCTTAGCCGGGGTCACTAATACCGCTGACGCCCTTATGGTTAGACACACATTGTTACACTAAATATGGGTCACGTTTGTATTTGTGAATTATAATCGCGGGTTTTTGATCTAAGATATTATAATTTAAATAGCGCAAATGCGGTTTTTCGAAATTATTCGCAAATTTGGCGTCAGCTTAAAGGGTACACCTACATCGTCTTGCATGATGTGAAATACTTGTTTTCCGAATTTAAATATAATATGAAAATACGTTGTTGTTCTAAAAGTGTTGACGGTATATCGTAATGCCACGAGATAAGTCATGCGAATTATAGTGTAAATTACCGACAGAAAATTCAAAAGATAAGCGAGTTCGCAGATATAACAGAAATACATACTATTACATTACTGTTGTATACTATAATGTATACTATAACCTAGTATACTTTTACATTACTGGGGTACAATATAATGTATACTATAAACTAGTATACTATTACACTATTGTGGTAAACTATAATGTATACTATAACCTAGAATACTATTAAACATAATTTATAGAAAATGCACAAGATGAGTCAGGCGTCCAACACCAGCAACACCCCTGGCGGCCATAACGGTAGGACTCGGGTGGCCATAGTTCTGACCGATGGCAACTCTAACGTCGATCCCGACCGCACCATACCGGAAGCGAGACTTTCGCAAACGGACGGCATCGATATCATCGTCATAGGTTCGCAATGTCAACTGTTCGTACTGTTAATATAGTATTATATTGTTAAGATAAGCGATAAGTATTTAGTATATATATATGCAATACAACATATATTTTGTTTGGACATCCGTACATGCAAGACGGTCGCCGATGGTCCGTCGCTGCTGGTCAATGATGCGTGACGAACTATTGATTTCAAACCACTACACATACGAATAACGCCCCTACACCGTTCAACGTAGGTATCGGAATGTACAAGGGAAACCGAGAGATGCGAGGCATAGCTTCGGACAGCGCCAGTTACTACAGCGTCCCGACGATGGACGCGGTCATGGACATAACCAGTCGTATAGTGAAGGACACCTGTAGCGACGATAGACCAGGTTATAACCCGAGGCGACGAATCGGGTCGGGTTATCCGACTGACCAGTTCGCTAATGATACTTTGAGTTATACCCGCATATGAAATATATATATATATATATATATATATATATATATATATATATATTAATAGTATATTATTATCAATACTGAAGTTTATAATTTTTATAATTTATATTAATATATCACGTTTTTTAGAAGATTTTCATTATTTACTAAATTATTAAATATCGGACTATTATAGTTATTTTGAAATTGATTAAAATTATATTTATTTATTATTTTAGATATAATTAAATGTATGACTTAATACAAACTCAGACTAAGACTAGAATGTCTATAAGAGAATAAATATTGTAGTAATGTTCGCACTAATATATATCGTGTTATGTATAATATATACTATACCAATATAATATACACGTGATATACACGTGATATATAACACGTGACTATGATGTCGACAGTACACTGCGAGCCTTGCGTGTACGGGGAATGCGAGGCTAAGCTAGGCTGCCACACTCCCGGCACCCGCTCCGGACAGAGACTGTGTACTTACAAGGTCAATGGGTTAGTTAGCCGATCACTATTGTTACGTCACACGTCATCGTTACGTAATACTATATTAGACTGACATCTACATACTATTACTAATAATTATTATTAATTATTTATGTAAATATATTTTTTTGGTTTATAATACAAAATATATAAATAAAAACAATGTTTCCTATTGCTTTTAATTAGACTATATCCTATATATATATATTAACTGACTGTGTGGCTCAGTTGACTATAAGGTATAATACACAAGCAGTAGTAAAGCGATTCGAGCCTCGTCTGGATAATTAAAATAGGTATTAATATATTATTTAAAAGTTATCTTATATAATTGTGTATAAATAATTACCGGCTCTCATAAAAACCATGTATAACTTAACATGAGAGAAGCTTCGAAGGGACATTAGAGTTTCGGTTATAAGTGAAAACGTCATCTAAGTTTCTGGATGGGATGAAAGGACTCCACCTAAATAATAATTATAATATATATAGATATATATATATATATATAAAACTAAGATTTTCTATTATTGCCACCCACATATTTACATATATATATCTTACATACATTATATAAATAAATGATTACCATATATACTTATATATATATATATATATATATATATTAATTTATAGGAAAGTAATAACTAAAGAGAATAAATGTAAAGAGATACAATGCATCAATACATGTACCACTTCTCCTAAAGAAACTACAACTACTACGGAAATACCTACTACTACTACACCAGTACCTACTACTACCACACCAGTACCTACTACTACTACTACATTACCTACAACTACTACACCAGTACCTACAACTACCACACCAGTACCTACAACTACCACCGAAGTACCTACTACTACTACCACAGTACCTACTACTACTACCACAGTACCTAAAACTACTACCGAAGTTCCAACTACAACTGTTTCTACAACTACAAGTACAACTACTACTGCTGATTATACTACTACACCTACCGATTCTACTACTACTACTACTACTGTATCAGATATATCAGTTAAACCATCAGTAACTATCACTAAAGACGAGTTTACTACTAATAATGAAGCCACTACGACCACCACTACTAAAATCGATTTGACCACACGGGTCGAAGTGACAACCACCACACCTAGCACGGACGGTATTGATTGTCACAAATGTGACTTCACTCGGGGTCAAGTGTGGAGACCCGACCCCCTTAACTGTCACATGTTAGTATAACCCCTGTTTTTAAGAGTTTTGGATATTGGGTTAATGTGATTGTGGGTTTAATAATTTTATAATTGTGCCGTTTTTAGGATTACACTTTTTGATTGTTTTAGTTTTAAATATTTAGTGATATTTTTATGGATTCATCATTTAGTGAAACTAAATTATTATATTTCTCCGAAATATATAATAATTTTAAATATATTATTAAATTAAATCGTATTATTTCATTACCCAACAAAACATCTAAACAACCAAATAATATTACAAAAATCAAAAATCCCAAAAAAAGATAGACTAAATTCTAAATTATTGTAATTTTTATCAATATTATAGTTTGTAGTAGTTACTACAACTAGACACATCAACTATACACTCACTATATAGTACCTCCAGTAACTCTATAGTAACTATAGTATAACCATCAAGAAGCTTCTAATAGCAACTACTACTAGATATACCCTATATATGTATTAACTAGACACATCCCTAAATATACACACTATATTCACTACCACTAGATACTCCACCGTATAGCTCTTCCCACTAAACACGCCCCCTATACGCCTACTATTACGCAGGTATTACATATGTGAGAAGACCACGGTTAAGGGAGTTTACCGTAAGACGCGCATGTCGTGCGGCGACCTCTACTGGAACCAAGAGGCGAAGACCTGCGAACGGGAACCGGAGAATGCCGGATGTGACCGAGGGGCCACGGCTTTGACCACTGTCCGGGTCCGCACTACCACGGGTCAGTCCGATCAACGTTAAACGCCGCGCGCCCCAGCATGCAAATATACGTTTTAAACTTACGCGATTGTACAAATAATGATGAATATACTATTATATATACGATAATGATACCGATCATAATAATAGTAGTATATGATTGGATGATGATGATTATGATATGTGGTTTATTGTACTTATCATAGGTATGTCCACCCCTCGTAGTTGTAACGCGTTACAATACAATATAGATTATAATGAACACAAAATATAAATAAATAAAACTGGACGATATACAAAACATATTATGAAATTGTAACGTAGCACAGGTCATTAAAACAGGTGATTGGTATTACTATTTTACTAAATGAAATGTGGGTCTTATAATGGTATCATCTGTAATACACACTGCACGTTTATATTCTCGGCGAGTATATAGTGAACGTTTACTCATTTCAATATTACATATTTATATTGATAATATGTTATAGACATATTTGTTAGTTTATAAACTTATATATATACATATATCATATTTATTTATACATAAGTACATATCTCGATGTAATAATATTCATTTATTAGAAGTTGTTTATGAATACAATAATTTAATAAATAAGAATACACATATTCAGAATATCGATACTTTAGAAAGGCTTTAAATAAACATTAGAAATATTTACTATTATTATTGCCCAATATCGCTCGTAAATTATTTGTAATCAATGTCATCTGAAAATATGGTGGTTAAAATGTACTAATCATTATTCGAGTGGAATAGTTTAGATATCGTCAAGAAAGGAACCACACTTAAAATTCGTAAAACTATTAATACCTCAATGCCCAGTGGCATTGCCCACCCCCCCCCCCCACAGCATTTCTCTATATGATATAATTAACTCGAATAATAGTATAACTCGCTACAATATAATATAATTAACTCAAATATAACTCGATTACAATATAATATAACTATCTAATTAACATCTTCTCCACAGAAAAAGCGGAATGTACGTACGTCACAAACCCTTTGAATCCCAGACAGTTCAAACCTAAGGTATGTATTAACAATAAACAATAATAATATTCTGTTAACCAAATGTTATCCGACGAAGTAGAATACTAGTATGACATAATACCACCCATAATCCCGTAAAATACACGCAGACTAATATGTATAGACACATTCATTACTATTTACTTATATTACTAATAATTAAGTATTAAACAAAAGCTAGAGGTCACATACCCTCTATCATTTCCCCCGATATTGCAATCGCGCCACTATATATATATATATATATATATATATATATAATGATTTCCAGTACTATTATTGAATTCAAAATGAAAGTTCTGAAATAAATACGGCTAAACATGTGAATACAATACATGTTATATAAAGTACAATATAAAGTGCAAGTTCTATTTATATACTAACTAGAAGTTAATATAAGTTCAAGTTTAGATTACATTTAATAATTACCTAACATATAGTATCCATCGCACAGCATGGCAACTACATATCGTATTGACTAATAAGTATTGAAGTATTCACTATATTTACTTATTAGAAACCACTATAGACAAACTAAATACCAGCATGACGTCACATTCACCCCCCTCCCCCCTCGCACACAGCATGGCAACTACATATCGTATTTACTAATAGTATTGAAGTATTCACTATATTTACTTATTAGAAACCACTATAGACAAACTAAATATCAGCATGACGTTACATTCACCCCCCTCCCCCCTCGCACACAGCATGGCAACTACATATCGTATTTACTAATAGTATTGAAGTATTCACTATATTTACTTATTAGAAACCACTATAGACAAACTAAATACCAGCATGACGTCACATTCACCCCCCTCCCCCCTCGCACACAGCATGGCAACTACATATCGTATTTACTAATAGTATTGAAGTATTCACTATATTTACTTATTAGAAACCACTATAGACAAACTAAATATCAGCATGACGTTACATTCACCCCCCCTGGAAACAGCACTGCAACTACATATTGTATTGACTAATAGTATGGACTTGTTCACTATATTTAATTATTAGAAACCACTCTACAAACTAAATACCAGCATGACGTCACAGTCACCTCCACCCCCCCCCCCCCCCCCCCCCCGCTCGCACACAGCACGGCAACTACCCGTACCAGTCTTGCCCGGAGAACTTCCACTTCGACGACGCGCCGTCACCGTGTACCTGTATGCCGGACACGGGTGGGGCCGGAGGAGGAGGAAGCTGCAGTAGCGAGATGCTGCTTCACTTCCCGTACGACCGACACCTGAACGACGTCACCTGTAACAAGGCGCAAAGCGTACAGGTAACCACGCTAGATTGATATTATAATTAATTTCAAATTAATTATTTTAAAATTAATTTTAATTTAAATTTATCACAAAGATTTTCAATAAATTGATTATATTATAATATATTTATTAATACTTGCGATATTCCGTTTTTATTTTTTACAAACAAAACGGAAATATATATTTCTTGCCATAATCCTTTTTTTATTCAAAACAAAACGGATTTAATGTATTAAACATAAATTATATTAAATTTAAAATATTTGAGAAAATTATTATAATAAATTGTACGTGCGAGCTGGTGTACTGAGATGTATTCGCGTAACAACGGGCCTACGCTTGTGAATATTCGCTCGTGGAAACCGCATTTATGCTATTCGAAAATATCTAATATGATCGATCCGTGATGAAACTGTGATTATTATTCGCAAATAGTAGGCAATATTCGCAGATTAGTGTTAATAATCCAAGTGTGGATTTAAGCGTTATATGCGATATATTTAAACTTAAATATAATTGGCGCTATACAATATTGATGTGTCATTAAAATTATGTACAGTATTACTGCATGACATTTATGTTACATAATAAAATAATGTTTACATAAATGTACATTTCAAATAAATACATATACGTTAATTTATAATATATCTATATAACCTAAACCTAACCTATATATATATATTTGATATTAAATAACACAATAATTGTATTTAAAATAAAATGATATATTCAATATTGAATTGAAATAATATTGTAAACATTTAACCTATAAGTTATACTGATGCTGTGAATACACGATGCACCATCCTTGCTAATATATTAGTAAACATACATTTATTACGTAACATATAACGATATAACTGTTGTAATTCAGGTCGGCGAGGAAGTTGTGATCGTGGAAGACGCCACCAGGGGAAAAGTGGCGCGCTTCAACGGAAAGGGATATCTGGGCGTTCCTTTCATGAGGGGATATTTCGCCGGTAACAACGTGCTACATTTCACTATTTCTTTATTCGTCAAGATTACGAACAAAAGTTAATATACAATATATATATAGAGTATTATTATTATATGTATACATTTTGAGGGTAATTAAAGAAGCATTACTAATGTTCTATAAAAAGATATTCTAAATAATAATTTGTAATATGTAATAAAATAATATAACTTATTTCTTTTCAAATTATATAAATTAGAACAATATAATATTTTTAAACTAACATCTAGATGCATAATAGTCATATAGTCATACTAATTTATTTATCTGTAAATATTAAATTAAACATATAGAAATAGACATTCGTAATAATAAATAGTGTGTATTACAGGTTATATTAAATAATAATACGGTCTAACCCTGTAATAATATTTTGTTATTAGTAGTTTTGTATAATGTATAATAAACTAAATATACATAACAATAGTTGGTATATCTTCTAAAGGGTTTCCTAATACTACTCGAATCTATACTATATTATTACGGAATACTATATTTCTAATACACATCTCTTTAGCACCGGGAAAGTCTATCGTGATCACTAATGGAGATTGTGCGGAGAAATCAACTTTCGAGTTGGGTTTCGAGGCCTCTCGCTTTCACTACAGAGGGCGCTCCGTCACGGCTGATATCGACACTGGCACCTCTTACGTAAGTGTTACGTGATAATAGCCTAGATATAGGTGTCGCTAGTATCGGTAGTAGTAGTAGTAGTAGTCGTAGTTGAGTTAGTTATACTTATATTACGATATAGGTTATTACATTTGATTATTACATAATTTACTTCATAATAATGTATGTGTGCCTTTGAAAGTATTATAGTAATATTTGAATTATTTGATATTATTTTACATATTATATATATATATATATATTTAATAAATAATAATAAATTATATGTATCATTCCATACAAACTGCTATGGAATAACTGAGAATATTTATATGTTTTCTTGAACATACATCGTCATATATTACAGAGCTTCTTATACATAATAACGTTATTGAATAAATTAAAAAGAAGATAATGCAACCGATAACATAGATATCAGTTTACCACCGAACCGCGTACACAGGTCGTCGAGGAGAACGAGTGGAACCACCTGGCGTGGACTTACGACGGATCCGTACTACGGGTCTACGTTAACGGTCAATTGGTGGACGGACGGACACTGACCGGCGGTCTCTACAACACCGACGTTCCATTGTACGTGGGAGCTAGGTGCGGCCGCTACTACCACACCGGTCTAGTCGACGAGGTTACGTCATACAGTGTGTTACGTCGGGCAGTGTATTTATAGAATTTAAACTTTACTACAACTATAGTCGTATACCATGAATATATTATTTTATATTTGAATTATTTTTATTATATTTTATGTAAAACTATCGTACATTTTTTGTATTGAATAATATTAATGTATACTATACGTAAGATCCAATTTTAATATGAACTTTTTTAAAAGGAATAATAATTACAACCTACATTAATCTAGTACTTTTAATATTTATATATAATAATATACAGTGTATGTAACATAAATCTACTTCATTAATAATAATATAAATCTATAATTATGATTATAACAATACTTTTAGATAAGAGTATATACAAAGACCTTGACTTCGAATGAAATAATAAGCTTGTCACTCCTGTGATGGATCTGATACTATCTGATCTATATATATATATATATATATATATATATATATATATATATATCATATAATATGTACATATTACAATCATGCACATCATTAATATTATGTAATAAATTATAATTAATATACTATTATTATTATTCTATTAATATTTGAAATTAAGTTACGCTACCGTATTAATATATTTCTATAAATTATATATATATATATATATATATATATATTTATATTATGTATATATATATATATATATATATATATTATAACATTATCTTAGTTAAACAGAATATTCTAAATTTGATATTTATGATACTCAGAAATAAATTCAATTATAATAATATATATTTTTTAATTATCAAATTACAAAATATATTTATATTTCACTTAATGAGAAACACAATATAGTAGTTCGATTACCAATATATCATTGTAAAATGCTATAGTTAAGTAAATGCTGCTGATATTGTACAACTTCAATTCAATGTCATATAAAGTGAGTGATATTTATATAGATGTAGATATAGTATATAGAGAGCTAATGTACATTATGTAAGTACATTAAAACTACACGTACGTAAGTGTGTGTTTATATTTAATATATTCTCAATAATGTATAGGGGTAATTAGTATATTTTATCCCAACAATTAAACACGTTAACCGTCAACGTAAAATATATAACAACGTTCCAATGTTGTATATATTATAGGTCAAATAAACACTTTGAATATAATTATTTTATTTATTCAATATATGTTCCAATTTTGTATATTTTATAGGTCAAATAAACACTTTGGATATAATTATTTTATGTATTAAAAATATTTTCCAATTTTGTATATTTTATAGTTCAAAAAAACACATTGGTTATTACAACAGCGATAGCTATTATGAAATATTATATCTTATAAAATATATCTCTTATCAATAAGAAGTATTAATTAAATTCTATATCAATATAATAATATAATATATACATACGCACATACACACACATACACACACACATATATATATATATATATATATACTATATAATAGTGTTAATGTATATACTTATTTATGTTTAATATTTCTTTGATAATGATAACGTGCTGCATGAAATATCAGTCTGACTATATCTTAATGAGAACAAAATGGAGAAACAGCATCAACAATGTGGAAGCCTACGGTACTTTTTCTAGCATTGGTTCAGATCATTGTATCATCGTTTACGAGCGAATTTGAATACATTACCAAGAAAACTCCGTTATAACTGGCCTTTTTTAAATGTGACATGTCCCTTCAGGAGAAATATGCAGTTGAAATAAAACATCGATATATCTTGCAAGGCGATGAAGACATTTCAGATACATATGAACGATTCATAGATATAAATGCTGAAGTTACAAGATAACTAGTTTCACTTTTAATTAAAACAAATACAATGTGTACATCCACTGATAATACTGTTTCTAGAGCTAGAGTAGATACTCATATAGCAAATAGAGAGTATGAAGACAATCCAAATGATACTAATCATCATAACAATACTGAATCGCGCAATAAACTATATACACTATATACAAATATTGCAGTTGATACCCTAGAATAAAAGAGAAAACAAATTGAGAACGCTGATCTCAACAGAAAGTACCAATTAAGCTGGGAATTAATAAATGAAATCAATGGTAACCTTGTAACCTTGTAACCAATTTGTTTAGACACTGCGATCAACATCAGTAATGAGTTTTCGGCGGTGTATCGTATATTAATTATTATAAGCTATATTTAATAGATGTGTTTTCAATTTGACTTTAAAGGTGTGGTCAGAAACGTTAGATCTAATTGAGTGAGGTAGGGAGTTCCATAGTTTAGGTGATATTATAGAAAAAGAAGATTCCTGTTTTTTATTTAGTGATAAAGTTATTGGTATATTTAGTTTGTATTTTGTGGTCGGGATGACTTGTAGTTCGTAAGTAGTTCAGTAAGATAGTCAGGTTTATTATTATGGGTGGCATGGTGGATCAGTAGGAGTAATTTGTATTGTATGCGGTAAGGGATGAGTAGCCAGTGAATGGATTTCATATAAGGTGTGATATGTTGTCTTGAGTATTTTTTATCCTGAAAATGGTTCTGATGGCTCTATATTGTAATTTAGTGAGAATTTTGATAGTATGTGCTGGGAGTGAATTTAAAGTATAGTTACAGTAGTCAAGTCGGGGCAGTATTAAGGAAGTAACTAGTAGTTTGGCAAGTTCAGTAATTATAGAAGGTATAATAAGTCGGATCGTATGTAAGGTGTAATTAATGGACTTCGATATATTAGTTATATGTGGTAGATAAAACAGCTTTTGGTCAAGTGTGAGGCCGAGGTTTTTAGCTTGGTTAGAGTATTCTATAATATGATTATTAATAATAATAGGTGGTATGGAATGATGTCCTGGGGATGTATTTATTAATAACGCTTTTGTTTTAAGGCTATTCAATAGTTGGGAGTTATTTGAAAGCCATTTACTAATATTATTAATGCATTTATTTATAGTATTTATGTTATTGATTGGGTCAGGTAAATTACAGTATAGCTGTAAGTCATCCGCATATGAGTGAAAGTGTATATCGGGGTATTCGTCAAGTAAGTAAAGTAAAGGGGAAATATATATATTAAAGAGAATTGGACCTAAAAACAGAACCTTGGGGTACACCATGAGTTGTGTGGCGGGGTTCTGTTATGGCGTTATCTATACATATAGAAAAGGATCTGTTAATTAGGTATGATGTAAACCAACTAAGGACAGAATCTTTAATACCAATGTTCTCTAATCTTCGAATAAGAATATTATGGTCTAACGTATCGAAAGCCGACGACAAGTCAAGTAGAATAAGTATGGTGGGAGTATTTTTTGGAAATAGTAGTATATTGTTTAAAGTATGGAGTAGTGAAGTTTCAGTGCTCTTGTCCGTTGTATAAGCACTTTGTAATTTATGCAGTATGTTATTATTATTGATGTATGTTCTAAGTTGTTTAGCAATTATTCTTTCAATTGTCTTAGATATGAAAGAAAGGTTGGATATGGGACGATAATTAGAAAGAGTTGACCTATCAATGGATTGGTTTTTAGGGATGGGAATTACATGGGCATATTTCATGTGGGATGGGAAGATACCTGCAGTTAGTGAGTGATCGATAATTTGTTTGTAGAATGGAGAAAGAAGGGATGAAAGAGAATATAATAAACATAATGGAATTGGGTCTAGTTTACATGTAGATTTAACCGTTAATAAAATATTATTGATATTGATAATGGTTGGTAATGAAAAAGTGGAAAATGATTATATTGGGCTTGATATTGGTGGGATGCAGGGTCGTGGGAGAGTATCTATAATTGATGATGTTTTTATGTAAAAGTAAGAGTCAAAGTTAGTCGCATTAGTTAAAGGGGAGTTATCAGGCAGTATTCGTTTTGTCAGTTTTCCTAGTAGTATTGACGATATTCTAAATAATTTCTTAGTATCTTTTCCAGCTGATTTAATTTGATCTATGTAATATTTATTTTTAGCAGTTTTTATTAATTTTCTATAATTAGAAAGTGAATGTTTAAAAATATTTAAATCATTTTCTTTTTGGTAGAAAAACAACTATTAATAATTTCATTAATATAAATATCATTAATAACAATGATATTGCATTAGTAAGTGAAGGTATAAAAGAAGCCCAAGATATTCTCATTCGAGTCGAAAAATCAATAAAAACGGGTAGGACTAAGCATGAATACAGGGAAAACGAAATATATGAGTTACAATACTAATCAACAGTTTTAAATATATTCTATAGATGGATCAAATCTGAAAAGAGTTGAAGATATCAAGTACCCAGGGGCATGGATAGACAGCAGTGCAAAATATTTGAAAATCAGAAAAGTTCTTGCTTGGAGAACATATCATCAAATAACAAGGTGATGAACAATCCCAATACGGTTTTAAAAAGGAGGTATCAACTTTGGATGCATTATCGGATCTAACTGGGTTCATATCATTAAATAAAAAGAAATACTGAGCTACTCTATCGATTGACTTAAAGAAAGCATTCGACTCCATCAGTCACGATATTCTGATAATAAAGTTAGAGAAGTATGGTTTTCGAGGAGTGGTTCTTAAATTGTTAGTATCTTTCCTTAGTAACAGAAATCAATATGTATCTTATAATAGTTCTAAATCACAACATATAATATTAAATATGGTGTACCTCAAGGTTCAGTACTTAGACCCTTATTATTATTGATATTTATAAATGATATATTAAATATTAAATCTCTAGGTCATTTTGTTTCTAGGTCAATTACTTTCCATGCAAATAATGTTGTTGAACTTGAAACTGATATGAACAATACTTTAAAACATCTAGATATATGGCTTTCTATTAACAAACTAACAATTAATTTAAACAAAACAAACTTTATAGTATTTAATAATGATAAATTAAACTAGCTATTATATTACATAATACTAGTATTATTCAGAAAAATTCTATAAAGTTTCTTGGTGTTACAATTAATACTAATATGAACTGGAAAATTCATACAAATGTGGTTAAATCTAAATTATACTATGGCATTTCAATTCTAAGAAAATAAAATAAAATATTACCTATTCACATTCTAAAACTATTATACTACTCTGTGTTTCTTTGTCATATGATTTACTGTACCCATATTTGGGGTAAAAATTATGAAATATCTACGAGACATATATATATATAGCTCAGAATAAAACTATACGATTATTATACAGGAAAAATAGTAGAACTAATATTGATTATATCTATAAACAACAGAGAATCTTTACTTTTAAAGAACTACTATTTGTTAATACATGTAAATTCATGTTCAGAGTTATAAAAGGTATTATCCCTCAAAGATTTACTAATTATGTCATAAGATATTATTCAAAATACAACATGCGAGATTCATATAGATTTATAAACCCTTTTGCAAAAAAATAATTATAAACAATTTAATATAACAAATAATGGACCTAGATGCTGGAACAATATTCCAATGTATCTAAATATCTATTCTTAGTATTACATTAAAACAATTTTGTATTAAAATTAAGAATCTAATATATACAGGTTTTATATTCTAACATTATAGTATTCACCAGATCCTACACGATCTCAATATCCAAGCTCAGAGTCAATGCAGCTTGGAATGGAAAAGTCATTTGTCCATTTATTACCCTTTATTATTTTATTAAAATTATTTATATACATTTTATTGTATCAAACTTTTTTCGTAATTTTACTAACATGTTGAGTATTTGAGTTATTTGAGTAATTGAGTTTGCTTACTCACTGTATTATTTTTTATTACTTATAAGTATGATTTATTTTTATTTTTTGGTATGTAAGTATTTTAATAGATCGTAGAGATGTGCATGTAGCTTATTTGTGATTGCCAGGGGATATTGTCTGATTGATAATGTGACGATTATGTCAACAAAACATTACAATTTATGGATTTAACAACCCAGGGCCTGACCAATCCATATGGGCATGACCATCCCGAGACTTTTCGCATGGTTTGGTTTGGAAATTCCTCAAGGTTCGTTACTTGTACGGCTGCCTGCATGTATCTATATCACTTTAAATATTATGTTACGTTATGTGACTTCATTATCGATATAATATATATTATCATATCTCGACTATTACCATTATACTATTAATACTACTATTATTATTATTATTATTATTTATATTATTTTATTAAGTGTATCCTCAGTATAAGCTAAACATAGCTTCTGAGTATCCCTCCGATTATTATAGCAAATATTCGGTAAATAAAATTCATTCATTCATTCAAATGAGAAATATAAGGAAATCAACTCTTAGTAGGAAACTAAAAATCAGGCTCATACACACTACAGTTAAATCGCTTCTGCTGTACGGATGTGAGAATTGGACCCTCACAAAAACACTACTCAAACAAATTGATGGCACATACACAAACATTCTAAGAATGATATTAAATGTACACTTGTCTCAGAAAGTTACAAACGAAGGGGCTATACTGTAAGGGGCTATAGAAAAAATATCTACAAAGATCAGGCGTCGATTCTTAAAGTTTGCTGGACATTGCCTACGTAGAGATGATGAAGTTGTTTAATATCTTGTTCTTTATGAACCTGATAATGAATATAGATGACGGGGATGGCCACCAGAAAGCTACACCAGGAATCTTATGCGCGAAACTGGTATACCGGCGAGCGAGATGAGAGTAGCTATGATGAGCGGTGGTGTTTGGAGAACTTTTACTTTCCGGGAAACAACAATCCCGAAATAAGAAAATTAAGTAAAGTAAGTATATATATATATATATATATACATATTTTTATTATTCAAATAATATTTTGTCATCCATTTATTAATATCAAGTAGTGTAAGTTGTATTGATATTAATATATCTACTTCTATCAATAGGATTAATTTTGATATAAATGAATATTAATATGAGCAAAATTATATAAATTATTATAGATAAAACAAAATTCTTTATATTTTCCATCGGTTTTTTGGTTACAGTTTCTTCAATCGGTTTTTTTGTTACAGTTTCTTCAATTTCTAAAGATTAGATATACTCATTATAATCATTAATATATATTTAGTAAAAATGGCGATAAAAATATTTATATATAAATATATTTTTACTTTTTTATAGTATTATCATATTATAATTTTATATATAAATTTATAAAAGTATTTTTTCAAATAAATATAATATTATAATTTAAATAATCATTTATATTCGAATATTGAAAATATATTCTATAAGCATAATATATATTTTAATATAATAATATTAATAAACTAGACAGTAAAATAGTAAAATATATTTCATATTAAATTATAAATTAAATAAAACTTGTTTAGAAATATAGATTTACTTTGCAAGAAATATATAATTTAAAATTCATTTATATTAATTTTTATAAATAATAATATACTTTATTATTAGTTTACATATTTATATACATTTTTGTAAAGAATGTATATATTTTTTCAGTTTAATTACATAAATATTAAATATAGAATTAATATGTTATGCCTATTTGTTAGCTATGTAGTTTTAAATTTATTTATTTATACATATTCTGACTATTTTTAAATTATAGTTTATTTATTTAATAATATATTTGTTTGTATTATATTTTATAAAATATTAATTAAATTATGTTACGACTAATGTGTGACTATTAAAAACAAAATTAAAATGACAGTGTGCTACGCATTGTGCGTTTAGGGTGATTACTTTGACTTGTTGATGATGGAGTATGCATAGTCGATGAAAATAAATAAATTATAGTATACTAGCGAACAAAAAATGAATAAAAAATTTGAAACCCTTTTTTTTTAAATTAGTAAAATATTATTTTTACTATGACTTTTTTAATTTTTTAAAATAGTAAAAACTAAAATACAGCTTATATTATAGAATTTAAAGAGCTTTATAAAAATATAAATTAAATTAATTATGGATAAAATAAAATTATTAAACACAAAATCCCAATTTTTCCGATTTAGTAATTTTTTTTGTAATATATATATATTTATATATACACATATATAATAAAATTATACTCTTAATTTCATTAGAATATATACATTATTGAATGAGTTGTGTTCTAATTAGTATTAAAAATAAATTATAGTAATAAATTTGTATATTAATTCAATATTCAGTAAATAAATATTCATATTCATATTCATATTCATAAAATGCCTAATTTATATGTAACAATTATATCCATTTTTTTCGTATATTTTTGATCATAACTTTTTTTAATAAAAATTAAAAATAACTAAAATATGACTTTATAAATAACTTTAAATGTTTTATAATGTTCATATAAATGTTAATAATTCTAATAATATTGATATATCGGGGTATGTGTTTTATTGATTTATTTTGCAATAAAGGCTATTTTACTTATATTCTAGGAATTTCCATTAAATATTAATGGATATATAGAATACAACACTTTGATGATTTATAGGGAAACCTTATACTTAATTAAAAGTGCTGACTTTTTGTAACAGTGTTTATTCATATATATATATATATATGTTATACGTAATCAGTGATTTGTAGTAATCTGATGATGAACACCGTTGAATAACCAACATAGTGTGCGTCCTTTAAATGTTGTTAACCGTTTAATTATTATCATTTATAGGAATTAAAATTATTATTATCAAACATGTATTGGTATGCCATCAAATTAAAAAATATATATATATAAATATATATATATATATATATATATATATATATATATATATATATATATATATATATATATATATATATATATATATATTAATATAAGACATAGAGTAAGGTAGAGTGATATTCAAAGAAATTACTGTTAAAATCATTTTCTATTTAAACTAATATTATAAATCAATAAAATTATTTTATTAAATATCGGTGATGCACAATGATTTTTAAATTGTTAACAAAATATATTTAAACTTGTAATCATTTTATTTTAAATTACCTATTTAACGTATTTTTATGATCTTTTTAATAATATATTTATATTAATATTATTTAAAATATTTAAATAATTAAAAAATTATTCTTTTGTAATAACTACAATGAATACTCGTAATAAGGTTATTTTTCTACTTTTTGATTTATTTTTAAAACAAGTTTATTTATTTAAATAATATTGTTCTCAAACTATTACCTATTAATAATTTATCGCCACATTTTTGTACTGATAAATACATACCAATTAACATAATAAAATTATTAAAAATATAAAAATATTTAAAAAAAATTTCTATTTTTAATTTTTTAAATTGTTTACACAAAAATTAAAAAATATCAATAATGTTGGATATTTATATCATAATTATTAAAAATAGAAAACAAACAATTTATTTTGCTTAAATATGTTATATAGGACATTAACATTTTTATTATTTTTAAAATAATGGAAATTATTGTGTTTTATATTTTTTCTAAAAAAATATTGAAATTGTAATAAATATTTATAAAAAATATTTTCAAATAAAAAAAAATTATATTTTAATATAATTATAAGGTTTTAATCAAAATATAAAAAATTAATCATGTTGGATATTCATAAGCATATATTATGCAAATGAATATGTTCAACATGTTAACAATTATAATTGTTAACATATATGTATACTAAGTCTATTTAATTATATATATGTATGTATATGTGTAGGTGGTGAGCTAACTCGAGAACCGGGGGACCTCGCAAATATCACTTATACCCGATCTTAATAATTTTCACCTGTATGTTCTTGGTCCGGAAAATTAGACCGAGAAAAACCAGATAAATTGCCTGTTTCTTTTATTGATTTTATATCGTGTAAAATCAATAGCGTCGCTTTTTTGAAATATTTTTTTTATATTTTTTGGAAATATTTTTTTAAAAAATTTTAATATTTTTAAACATTTTTTAAAAATAATTTTAAAAATTTTTTGAAATATTTGTAAACATTTTTGGAAATATTATTGACCTTTTTTTGAAATTTTTTAAACATTTTTTTGAAATATTGTAAAAAATTTTCGCCATTTTTTAAAAATATATTTTGTAATATTTTTAAAAAATATTATTTGAAATATTTTTATATTTTTCAACTAATCGTTGAAATACTATCATTTTAAGATATAATTAAAAGATTATAATTATATAATAATTACATAAATATTATAAGATATAAATATTATACTTTTTTTAATATTTTTAGAACATTTAAAAAAACATATTTTGTAATATTTTGAAATATTTGTTGTATACTAGCAATGCAGAATCAGGGATAGCAATAATTAATAAATAATAGATAGGCAAACAATCAAAAATCGAGAAACGCAGGGTACGGTTTGGGTTTGGGTTTTCGATATTTTTGTAGTCATATTTTGTAAAATTGTAAATATTTGTTGTATTTTTTTTAATATTTTTTGAAATATTTTTAAAATAATAAAATATATTTGTCTAAATTTGTTTGTATTTTAGCAAAAATGTATGTTATTGTATATATACATATATGAAAGGCAGAATCATGAATAGCCATAATTAATAAATAATAGATAGGCACACTATCAAACAATGAGTAAAGCAGGGTTTGGTACGGAAAGCTATTCCAACTCAGGAATAACTATAATTAATAAATGATAGATAGGGACATAATCAAAAACCGAACAACGCCTGGTTGGGACGATTTGGTATTAGATTTCAACATATTTAGTAATAGTTGAAATATGTTGTTGTATTTTTTAATACATTTTTTGAAATATTGTTTCACTAATTTTTTAAATATTAAAAATATTTCTACATTTGTTTGTATTTTAGATAACCTTTATTTAATTTATATTATATTTAATTATATAGAATTTATTATACATGCACTACAAATATAAAATACAGTTGTATATAAATAAATGTATATGTTCTTTTTTCAATAAAATATAAAACAAATGATATATTGATACTAACCATTAGCGCATAATTCACCACCATAGCCATCTACACAATTGCATGTGTACTTATTAATGCCATCTACGCAAGAACCTCCATTGTCACATACTATGCCGGAGCAATAATCAATATCGATTCCACAATTTATACCCGTATATCCAATATCGCAAACACATGTATAGTCTGCTATTGTATCTTGACATGTTCCGCCATTTTTACATGGGCTATCTTTACAATAATGTATATCTAAAGTCAAAAATACAATATTATAAATATATTTTTTCGTTATATAATATTTTATATAGTAGACTAATATAAAGATTTAGGCATCACTATAGATGAGAAATTAAATTGAAAATAAATATTATAATTAATTAATTAAATTAAATTAATATAAATTAAATTAAAATAAATATTGTAATATGTAAAATAGCGAAGAGGACATCTAAACTATAGTAATATGTAATCATATATAATCGATTGATATATTATGTTAGATTTTGCAAGTATACTTTATAAGTATAAATCATGTATGATAAATGTTCGAGTACGATTCAAGGACGTTCCCGGAATGGTATCTTATATATGTTTACACTATATATATATATATATATATATTACGGATAATATGTTTGGTTTTCTTGGTTTTCTATATTTAATTGAGTCTTTAAATGTGTGTACTAATCATAATATTTTAGTTAGTAAATATTCATTACATCTATATTATATAAAATATAATTTAATAATATTCATGTGTAATTATAAGAAATATATATATATATAAATCGATATCGAAGTGATGAGGAAATCGAACCTATCGATATATATTATCAAAGGAGGATATGGGTAATGCTACTATGAGTAGAATGGTTTATAACTTAAATTATAAGTGATGGGAGGTAATATAGTTGTGTTAGATAAAAATAAATATAGGTAAGACAATTCTAAGATTATCGAACAATATAGAGTATACTATAATATAACGAATACATAGGAACCATGTAGGTATTAATTATACGAGGAAGTAAACTATGGTATCGGGGTATTGGGTTATAAGTTTTACGGAGTATTGAGCGAATAATTCTATTTAGTGAAAATGCAAACGATAACGGAAGATAAACGAAGAGTAAGGAACAGTAATCTATACATGCGAGGACTCATTGTCTATATACATACTCTGTATGGTTTTAGTAAGAGGTAAATTAATTACTATATATATATACTACGTATTGAAATGTTGGGTTTGTTCAATGAAATTTACTAGGATACCCCCTTTAAATATACTATATTTCCGGAAAGTTGCCGGAAAGTAAGGGGGTATCCCACTAATATTGTAGTTAAATTTCTAGATAATCACTTTGAAGCAAACATTTCAGAACATTATTTCCGGAAATACTGGTAGTGGGATATCCCCTTTAGTGAGTCTTTAAATGAGTATACTTATCAAATATATTATTTACAAAATATTTAGTACTTATATATATTATATTTAAAGTCTTTAATAATATCTATTGGCAAATAACACGTTATAAAGAGTTAAATTCTATTAAATTAATAAAATGAAAATATATCGGATAACTAAATAACGGAAAAAACTATCACATTATTTAAAATTGATAAATTAATTAACTGTTCTCCACATATTTAAAAATGAATATTAATAAATTCACTACGTAGAGGAAGGAAGGTTAATTTTGCAGATGTTGTATATGTAATACTATAAGTTATTTAAATAAAAATATACATATTTTTAAATAAAAATCATTTACTATGTAACTAATATTGCATTAATTTACAATATGTATATTTTAATTATTTATATTTTTGTATATTTTGCGAAAATAAAATTAATATTAAAAGCAATATAAATATGCATAAAAAATAGCAAAGTCGGGTAATTTGGCCGATATTACAACTTAACTCGATCGGTGAAATTATGTTTTTATAAATTAATTAAAGGTTCTCCAGATATTTAAAAAATATTATTAATAAATTCACTACATACTATCTATACTCTATGTGTTTCGCATTATGTAAATATGTAGTATTATGAAATATGTGACCAACTTCGGATCGAATCATGTTATCACTTATCCTAACTACATAACGGACAAACTATCACTCAGGCTTAGCCGGGATTAAGCCAACTTGTATATATATATATATATATATATATGTAAATGTATTAGTGAATTGTATTCAATTAATACATATATGTATAATAGTATACTATATACACATAATTAGTAATTTTGTGATATTAACAATTCCTGGAAAGCTATAAATATATTTGTTATATCTTTTGTATTACTTTTTTAATAATAATAACAATGTATTTATAAATATATAAACTTTATTTAAATTAATGTATACAATATTATAATAATAACCAGTTAGTAATTAAGATTTAGATCATATTTATATCATCAATTATTTAAAAATAAATAGTTAAACAGTTAATTTTATATGATTAATATCTGATTAAAGAAAATAAATAAATTATAATTTAATAACTATAGTCTGTTTATAGAATATATGTAGGAAGTTCCTAAATAGGAAGTTATAAATAAAAAGTCTCAGATCGGGTAAAATATTAAAAATTATCAAATCGTATTATTAACAGATCATACCATTTACACCATCAATATATATATATATATATATATATATATATATATATATTACCTCTAGAAGAAAGGCAATTCATATATTCTATAGATACAAGTAAACTCATTTTTCCACATTGAATATCTTTATTTTCGGTATTCTTTAAGTTATTCAGCATTTTATTGTGATTATTGATCCAATATAATCCACAGTCGCATATAATTTCATTATCGGAAAGTATAAGTACATCTATGATAATTATGCTGGAAAATACATGTATATCTATCGTAGATAATTTATTTCCTTTTAAATTTATTATTGAAATTTTGTTTATATCGAATCCATTTTTTTTAATAATAGTAATTTGATTATATGATAGATCAATTGATGTCATATTATCAAATATAAATGATCTACTTTTAATGATTTTTAATTCACTTCTTTTTAAATTAATATCTCTTATTGTTTTTGTTAGACTATTTCCAAGCATGTTAGTAATTCTAAATGTATGTATATATAATTCTAATATTGAATTATAGTTTAGATCCAATACAACTAATGAATACAGTCCTGCAAATGCCCTAGACTCGATATGTTCTATATTATTGTTGGTTAGATTTAAATGATTTAATTTATGAAGATCATTAAATGTAAAATTTTGTATAACACTTATATTATTAAAATAGATTTTTAAAAATTTCAATTTATATAAATTTTTAAAATAATGTAATTCGAGGTAATATATATTCAAATTATAAAACCATATATATTCTATAATATTGTTTATATTAGTAAAATTTACTAATTTAAAATTATTACAATTTAATTTAGTTATATCTCGGAACCTTTTTTGAAATAGTGAGTCATTCAGAATCAAACTAACATTGTCTTGCCCAAATATTTCTAAGTGTGTGATAATGTAATATTCATATTTAAAATTTATCTCAAATTTGAAATGTGCATGCGCTGATGTATTCCATATATGGTATATTAAATCTGAGTTCGTGATTTGAAGAGTTGCGATCAGACACGTTGAATCACAATAATTGTTTTCATACCAATACGTCTATATATGTGTTAATAGTAATTAATTAAAATAACACTATACATAAATTAATTATATTATACATATTCTATTTATATATTTATATATAATATAAATGTAATATTTTAATTTTATATTATGTATAATTATATATATATATATATATATATATATATATATATATATATATTAGATGTTAAATAGTGATATCAGTAGTGAATATGTACCAACGAAAAATAAGCGATCATTGTTGTTCGTTTTTCACGAAATGTTGTTTGTATTAAACATATAATAAATATGGTAAGGAAATATATTTAAAAAAATGTCAATAATAAATTCTTTATAAATAAAGACCTAACTACCAAATAAGTAAGTTGTTTCATGCTTTACAGCGAAATGATATAGTGCATAGAGCATGATCGTACAATGGTTACATTGTGTGTTGTTCGACAACCAACAATCAGTATGCAATACTAATAATAAATAACCGAAAGATGGCATATAACATCTTGATAACAATATGTTAAATGCACATTTTAATAATTATAAATTTGTTTTATTTTTTGTCAGTGTTCTTAATAACATTACTAAATTAAACTCTATATATTTATTTTTGCTTTCTCTGTTCTCCAATATAATTTAGTATATAACTTATTTCAATAATAATTTTTTTTTTTATACTTTTATACTAACTGTTATCTTATATTATTACTTTTATATTGATCTTAATTCCTATTTCGTTAATATGTATGTTTATATTTAGTAAATAGTATGAAACCAACATCAAGGAAAAGGTTCATCAGTGTCATCGGGTATGGTCGATATTTCTGTTGGGGCAATTCGCACGAGAGAAGAATATGTAAGGTAGGCTAATAGTAAAAGGGAATTTGCTCTTGGGAATCTTATTTAAAGCAATGTCTACTACAAGTCATATAGAAGTAGAAGTATTATGTGGTACACAGTATGTAGATTGGGTGGGAGATATAGAAATAGTTGGAGATAGAGCAGAAATAATTATTTGTTGAGATTTGGGAACATAAGTAGAGGAATTGGAATTCGAGGAATGATTATTAGGTAGAGGTAGGAAGGAGAGTGGCATTTTCATAAGGATAGTAACCAGTCAATATAAGTTGATATAAAGCGCATTTCAAATGAATTATTATGTGTATTAAATAAAGGATTAGAATGTATAGGGTCAGTTTCAATATATATGTTAAAGGATTTGACCTATTAACGAGTTTTTTAAGGTATGGTATTTCTTAAATAGAGATGGTAGAATCATGGAATTGATTTAATGGAACTAAATCTGCTGAAACATGATGTACGTATTTATGTATCAGATAATTGTATAATAGAAATGTATTTTTTAATTTGGCTCTAGTAATAGATATCTGGGAAGTAACATATGCGAAAGAATTATAGAAATTAAATCAGTATTACTATCAGAGGGCTAATAATATTCAATAATGAGTTAAATATTAGGAATAATATTATTTAGTTTAAGTTTACGAGGTATGGGCAGAAAAAAGGGCGTGGTAGAAAGAGTAAGTATAGGGGGAAGATAGGAGATGTAATAGGATTAGGAGAATAATAGGTTATAATAGCTACATAATATTTATAATAAGGTAAACATGGGAAGAATATGTGTGATTAATGGTTTTGAAGGACGAAGGGAAATTATTAAGATACATTAGTCTATGTGTATGTAATTCGGAATATATAGGGGATTGGATGAGGGGGTTAGTGAATAGTATAAAGGTATGGTTAACTGTAGGATAGGAAACCTGTGTGAATGTATTTGATGAGATATTTGGGAGGTAAGTGGGGCATGTAAATGTGAAAATGTGGAAAACAAAATTGCAAGGGCATGCGATGTTGGGGGACATTGATATTAGTCCATAATTGGTGTCATTGATGCTGGTAAGAGGCTTGTTGGATAGTATAATGTGTCACTCGATATACATGGTAGATCAACGCTAGAAGTTGTAGGTTATTTGCAATTATTACATGAAAATGCCATAGATATAAATTCCAGATAATAGATGAGATCGGGTAACTTTAGATATTATATAATAACATATAAGTAATAAACTATTTATAACAGTATGGACACCATATTCAGGTTATGTTCTTCGGTACAGTGGAAACTCGTCGTGCGTGTGGATTCTTCGGATATGCAACATACTGTTCAATACAGGGTGGATACCTCAATAGATTATGGACAATGGAGGAAACTAAAGTAACACGTTATTAGTTATTACATAACCTCAGTGAGAAAGAGTAGTCCAAGGATCCGTGCGTGAATTCCTAGGGTATATATCCAGGAACGTACACGGTAAGATCTAGTATAGTACATAATATACACAATATATGTAGTGTGTAGTATATACCTACTATGTCATATTATTATCTAAAATACGATAAAAATCAAACAAGTGTTTATGAATAGAAATGTATGTTAAAACACGTATGATCAGATCGATTGAAAGAGTCTAAGCATATATATATATATATATATATATATATATATATATATATATGTGTGTGTGTATTATACTATATATCAATGTATATAATTAATGTATTTAAATATATATTATGTATACTAACAAGAGAATTTCTGCAATCTATACTAGATATTAGGGTAAACATACATAACAATAAGCTAATCATAATCATAGGTATTAATACTATGTTTATAAATATATTATAATATATTATTGAAAACAAATAAATTTTAAATTGTAAAATTAAATATTTTAAATTGAAATTGTAAAATTAAATAGATTACATTTTTATAAAACATTTTATTAATATAAATTCTAAATATTTTAAATATTTCACCGTTTATTCGTGCCACGATATATTGTATATTAAACATGACTATTAGTTAGTCATTCGATATAATATAAAATATATTATACTAGCTATATTTATGATCAGTATATATTGAAACCGATAGCTCCATCATTACAAAGGATATACAATGTATTAGTTATTTCGTAAGTACTATTTATTATATTGCTATTACGATGCGGATATTATTGTTATTACTATCAGGTCAACATGTGTCCTGTAAAGTTATCTGGTTTAAAGTATAACAAGTTTATTTATAATATGTACATAAAAATGATAGGTACTATATATACGAGATTTAAATGACAATGTGCACATGTCTCTATGAGACATGTCTCTATCAACAATGGCTAATATAGCTTATAGTGTCACGCATGACCAGCCAGTATCATATGATAATCTAGGCACAACGTATCTTTATAATAATAAATGTGTAGAACAATAGCAGTGCAAATGTATTGATTTGCAAATCATGTATGCATTATGTGAATACATAATATAATACACATGATAATAATAATACAAAATAAACATTTCCTATACTTATGATATAACTACCGGCCATCCAGTCAGATACATACAGCAGGAACATAGATGTATGCATTGAGGCAAAGTAACCATAATATATAACACTAATTAACTATATGTATACATACCTTACCTACCTATTTAACTATATTATATCTATGTAGTTAACTTTTGATTATGTATATCGTTGACTATATATCAGATGTATCATGAATCCATATATTATATCTCTCCACGTTACTTCCCATGAAATATTTATCTGGTAAAATAAACCTATCTCAAACATTTATATAATAGCGTATTACAATACCCCACGCCAATAATAAAAATATTAATAAAAATAATAATAATAATAATAGTTTATTTATACACTTAAATAATATTATAGATAATTCTCTAAAGTTTATTTAAATAATAATAATAAACACAATAATTACAATAAAATATGTTTCTTCAGTCTTTTGCGGGAGATAGAAATGGAAGTAGAACATCTTATTACCAGATTTAACTTGATTATATTACTATAGTATTACTATGTTATTGTGATAATATGATATCTTAGATATTGTAATACGTGTATTGAAGGTAGCCGAGGCTTCAATTGTGCAGTTTTATTATTTTCTGTTATTTTTTAAGAAAAAATTCTCTCAGTATTTTTTGGCTATGTTTTCAGAATTAAACCAATGGTTATTATTAGAATCAATATATGTTTAGTTTTAAGTGGCTAATATGAACTTAACAGATGAGATAGTCATTTATTAATATTTAGCATATATATATATATATATATATACTAAATATCACTATAGTGATATCATTTCAATTATTGAAATTATATTATTATCAAGTACATATAGTTTTTTGATATACCATGATATAACATTATTTCTTGATGGGTTTAATAGGTATTGCGTAGTTTAAATTAAAATACACGGAATAGTAATCAGATATTAAATTCTTAGTATCCGTAATATAATATTATCTTAACGAGTTGATATAATATAAATGATATAAAATGTATTACCTGAAACATACGTGAAAGAATTAACATGATTTTGAAGTGAATGAGATTACATAATTTATATGAAGTCAGTAAATAGTTTGTTTTGTTTGTTTATCGGGATACTATAATCACCAATGAATATTTATTAGTTATGGCAGGAAGTGATGAGATAACATTATTTAGAATATCAAGACATATTCTGATAGGTAGCCGATGTTGGTCGATACATAAGCAGGCCCGTAGCCACGGGTAGCCTGCGGGGGCAAGGCCCCCCCTGAGATCGGCTAGGCCCCCCCTGAGATTAGGTAGGCCCCTAAAACTTGTTTCACATTAAGTTTTTTGCATATAGTATTTACTAGATATTCAATTATATTTATATTTTTATTTTATAATTTTATTCATATTATATTTATTTATTAGAATGTATGTATTTTAGTCATAGACATTATAGTGATGATACAATACAGTTATTACCTATTTATGGTTTTATATAATATTTTCTAAAATTATGATAAATATTAAAAATAAATTTTAATAATTTAATTGAAATTAATAAATAGTTTTCTAACCAAAATAGGAGCAGTTAAATTATTTGATCACAGAATAGCAGTAAAATAATCAAATATCCAACCAACCCCAAACCCAAACAATAGCACTATAAAATATGACAAAATAAATTTAAATAATCCATCTGATCTCGTAAATGTTTGTCCTAAACTTATAAGTGGTTGAGCACACGGAACATCTTTTGGAAATACAATAAGAAGATTTACCGATAATATGTATATATATATATACAAAATAAAGCAAATTTAATGTATAGTTATTTGTAGATTATTGTACTTTCACAGTAAGTGGTTACAATTGGAATTCCGCAATGGAAAAAGAAAATGGTTTGATAAATGGTCCCAATCATGTAATTTCTTCTATGAATCGCGTAATAAGATTAAACTGTTGATTGACTACCGCTGCACTATCCTAAACGGGTTCTTTTCAACTCCTCAGTACGAAATAAAGTTGATTTGATTACACAATTAATTATTAATTATAATTGGTATATATCTGCTATTACTGAGACTTGGCTAACTATTGATGATTCTGCTCCAGCTTCCCAACTGACCTCTGATAATTTTAAAGTTATGCTTACTAATAGATATACATCACATCGTCATGCGGCCTAGCTCTTATTATCATAGGAACTTGAGATTATCTAAGCATCTACCCCATGTTTCTCTTTATATGAAATTCTGATTTGTAATATTCAGTTTCCTTCATTATTTACCATTATAATTATACTTATCTACCATCCACCTTCATCTAGCCTATGGAGTTTCTTAGCTGACTCTCTATTTCAGAATATTTCACACCAGTTAACACGGTTATTCTGGGTGATTATAATATTCAAATTATCAATGAAAATCATGCTTCCTTATCTCTAAATGAACTTATATTTTAGTATTCCCTTACTAAATATGTTTGCTTTACTACTGTTTGCTTTACTAACACTAGTAGTAATACTATTACTTTTTTTATATTTAGCTGATTCTAAATTAATTGCATATTCCACTCAAAGTTCTCTAATATCTGATCACTTTGCCATATTATTTGATTTGAACTTGCAGGTGATACAAATTAATCGACCTTCTAGATTGTTTCGGAAAATCTCCTCTATTGACAAACCAATGTGTGTTAACTCTGTATTCCATAAACTTAACAACAGTATATCTTCTGATTTGTCTACACTTTTTTATTATTTTAATTTGGCATTATCTCATTTGCTTGATATTTGTGTACCCTCTATTACTTTTATCAACCAAACTTATTATAAGTTTCCCTAGTTTAATATTGAGCTTGTCAACCTGAGGCAACTACTTCATGGACTACAACAAAAAATATGTATCCTCTAAACTTGAATCTAATCTTATTGCCTTTAAAGTTTTCGATCGATTTACAAGAAAATATGTCTCTCTACCAAATCGTCATACTTCACTGATATTCTCGGTAGTTATCTGGAATATCTTATCTGGAATATCTTCTAAGCAAGCTTATAAATTATTTTTCCCCTTTGTAGGTAAAACCCAGACCAAGCATCTTCCTGACCAATATAATGCAGTGCTTTATTCCTTGTTTACCAATTTATTCCAACAAAAAATGTCTAGCATTATCAATGTACTTCCAATCATCAACTTGGCCCGACTCAATCTCAATTCAACATCCACTCAGAATCACTTTTATGTTTATCGCTTCCCACACATGATATTGTACTCTATTTGATGACATACTTGAAAACCAATTCTACTTGATACTATTCCATTCAATCAACTTCGTTAATTATCACCATATTTTATTGAAATATCAAAGTGTGTATCTTCCTCATCGTAGTACCGAAACTGCCCTTACTTTGATCATTAATGATATTCTAATATCTCTTGATAATATACCTACATGCTATCTCATGATACTTGACTTATCTAGTGCTTTTGATACTCTCAATCATAATATGTGTTCTATTAGACTTAATGAAATTGGTATACACGGTCAAGTCCATAGTTGGTTTATCTCTTTTGTTTCATCTAGAATATCTTCGGTGAAGATTAACTCATCATTATATCTTCATTATTTTAAAATACATGGTGTTCCACAATGATCTGTTCTTGGCCCTATATTGTTCATTATTTATATTCTTCCTATAAAATAAAATGTTCACAAATACACTAATATTACCTATCATCTTTATGCCGATGATCTTCAGTTATATAGACATTTCCTAGTTCTAGTTATTATTGTTTGATTCAAATGTATATAAACATATCTGTTTAATAGTATTATTGACCTCAATCATTGGTTCTCTCAACTCCATATCATTAAATATGACTAAAATTGATACTATCATATTCTCGAGACCCAGTTATCCACTATCAATTACTAATCCTTTTGCACTATCACTTCTCAATCTATAAACATCTTTGGTTTCACTATAACCTCTCACCTAAACTAATCTCCACACATTAATAATATGATACGCATTGCTAACTATTTTCTATATAATATAAGAAATCTCGTTATAAGCGAAGTACTACTATTACGACTAATACTACTACTACTACTACTGCATATACTACTGGTACAGCTACTATTAATACTACAACTAATAGTTCTATTATTCTACAAATATTACTACTACTACATCTAAGACTACTACATCTACTACTATTACTATTATTACATATATTAATATTATTACTCTTACTACTAATACTTCTACAATTATTATTCATACTACATATAATAATATTAGTTACTAATAATTAGTTACTAATAGTAAATTAGTTACTAATAATATTACTACTGCAGTATAAACCAAACTGTTAATATAACATGCTGAACATGTGTAATATTTATCAGTTCAACAGTTCTTAGTTTTTAATTGTAATATATTCAAAATGGAGTATACATTTATAAATATTAATATATATATCTTATCACATTATTCTCTCATTGTATATTTAATTACTATAATATAAAAAAAATGTATATTTTTTGTTATCGAAATCTGTTAATCTCATAAAATTTACATATCTGTTGAACTCTATACAAATGTAATATGTTGAACATGTTCAATTTACACATCTGTTGAACTCTATACAAATGTAATATGTTGAACGTATTAATTTAACATTTTTGTAAAATAATTAAATTATATATAATTACATATATGTAAATATTACATAACCATGTAATTTAATATATATGATTAAATATTAGGAAAATAGTGCAAATATAAGGAAACTAATGTTGTCAACATTTTAAATATAGTGTATAATATTTATATTAATTATTATATTATCTATATATAGATATTAATTATAATTAATTAATTTATAATATTATATTATAAATTCTAAATATTAAAATAAATAATTATATATAATATATATAAATATTTATTATTATATTAATATAATATATTTCATTATAAATAAATGTTTCAGTTAATTCATTGATGCATATAAATTACGATTTTTTAATTAATTAATTGAGTTATATATATTTATACTTATTAATAATTGCTTACTTATAATACTTATCTACATATATTTGTATATTAATATCATAGATTTATAGTTTAAAAGTTATAGTTATTATAGTTATAGTTAAATTATAAATCTATGATTAATATGTACCACTTATACCTACTTATAAATACAATATTATAATTGTTAACATATACAATCATTTTACAAATCCAATAAAATATCTGAAGTTGTTTTATGTATGTATACCACATATATGTGCTATACATATATATATATATATATATATATATATATATATATATATATATATATATATATATATATATATATATATGTGTGTGTGTGTGTGTGTGTGTGTGTGTGTGTGTGTTATAAAGGGAAGTCTGCAGATATATCGATTAATGTAATATATATGTATATCGAATTGAATTAAATTCAAGTCGGACATTACGTAATAACAATATATCTGCATGCATAAATTGTTTTAGGCTTCACGCTCGGTTGATTGCATAACATGTGTAGATTTCTATTTTGTAATTAAATGTTTTATTATTTGTATTCGTTTTGTCATTTATATTTGTTATCGTGTATGTATATGTCATGTGCCTATAGGCATATATGTCGTGTCATTCGTTTATATAAAAGGAACGCCGCTCGCTGAGATTGATACAATTTTGATTATGCGTCTCACCAGGTTGGTACATATTATCATTGTCGTTATTATATTTTGTGCTATATTATTATTATTATTATTATTATTTATGTTATTATACAGGTCTTTGTGGAAATTAAATTATATAAGAACTTCACTTTGTTATATATATATATTATTTAATATTATGTTTTAACATCCCTAATAAATAATTTAAGTTGAAGCTTTATCAAGATTAGGTGAATGTAACATTGCGGAAACAATTTGTTCTATAGAAAAACATATATGTTTAAATATATTGCTTCTAAACAAGTATGGTGCTATTATTATCAGTGCTGTCAACGAGGATACATTTATTTTGCCCAAACAAAATTATACAAATGTATAACTGGTTAGTTTATATAATTACTTTAATATAAATACATGTATAAATATGTAATATATATGTAATTAAATACATATCATAGTCCGAAGTTATTTAAAGAATTTGAAGTTAAATATTAATATACCTTTTTATTAAAGTTTAAATGTATACCAAATTTTATATTTTAATTATATATTAATTAATATTTTTATTAATAATTATATATTAATTAATATTTATATTAATAATTATATATATATATATATCACAGAGGCTTCAATAAGAATTCACGAACATGTGCCTATTAAAGAAATAGACAAATGCATTGACACACAACTAACCAATTGTAAACGAAAAAATAGAGAATGCCAAGACAATTATAATGAATAAATTTTAATTTAATTAAAATATTTTATTTAATATATACATATATTTGACATCTGCTCAACTCAATACAATTTACATATGTTCAACATAATCAAAATGCAATATGTTCAACTCAATACAATTTACATATGTTCAACATAATCAAAATGCAACATGTTCAACAACACCAACAAATGTAGCCAAATGAAAATGTTCAACATGTTAACAATTACATATGTTCAGCATATTATATTAACAGTTTGGTTTACTGGGGAGCTAAATGTAGATATAAAGTGCACAATACAACTATATATGCATAGTTTAGTATTATTAATTAATGATTAAATAATATCGGTTTTAATAATTTATATAACGTGAATGAATTACATATTATTCGAAGACTAAATATAAATATTATACATTTTTCTTAATATCTTTAATTTCGACGATATTAGCTGTAGTATTCATCTTAGCGTCAGCCTCCTTTTGTTTCAAGTTCAACCTACCGCAGTTATCACACACGTGAACCGATTGCTTCTGTTGTTCGTGTTCATCTTTAGGTTTGCTCATCAAAGTTCTCATCGCTTCCCTTTCATCTTGTTGTTGTTTCATCATTTGTTGGTATTGCATATTGTTAACGTGGTCTTCCAAAGGTAGCCCGTAGTAATACCTGCAGGTAGTTGTTACGTTATAAACTGTATACTTTAACATACGCAATATGTGTAATATCTTATTTATATATACTTAAATATATAAATATATAATATATAAATATATATAATATATATATATATAAATATAATCTTTACGACCCGTTTCAAAGCGCTTTTCGTAAGGGTCATTCGACCGAAACAGCTCTCCTACGTATTACCGACACAATATTATCTACCTTAAATAGCAATACCAGTTACCAGCTAATCCTACGTGATCCCTCATCTGCTGTTGATACACTTGACCATAACATATTAATCTAGCGGCTTACTTAGATGGATATATCTGGCTTAGCATTAAAATGGTTTACTTCATATATGACTAACCGCAATATCTCTATTATGATTGATACATCTTACTCACCCTTTATCCACTTATCCACGGTATTCACCGAGGATCAGTTATAGGTCCTTCCTATTTGCTATTTATATCCGCCCTATTGCTGATCTAATTAAAAACTTTCCAAATATACACTACAATATTTTTGCTGATGATATTCAACTGTTTACCTTTGTCCCTATACATTCTCATAATACCATCAACTATGAATTAATCGAGTGTGCTAACTTCATAAGATTATGGCTCCTCTCCAATAAACTACTAATCAATTCATCTAAGACTACTGTACTTAAAATATCTACTTATGATACTTTGCAAACTTTACTCTAAATAATATGATTATTTCTCCTTCCCATTATTCCAAAAACCTAGGATTATTAGTTGATGACAAATTATCATTTAAGAATCACATATCATTACAAAATCCTCAAAATTAGAATTAAAGAAATTCTCTTCAGAATTAAAAAAATACCGACATCATTATCCATAAACCTTACTAAAACTCTAATAAATGGTCTTGTACTTTCCCGACTTGATTACTGTTCTTCCTTACTGAATTTACTTCCTGCTAAATCTACTGCTCCACTAAATCGGATTATCCGTTCCTCAATATGTACTACTTACTGTATAACACGACTGGATCACACTACTACTACATCATATCCAGGTAAATCCCAGACCAAGCAATTTCCTGATAAACCTGATTTAGTTCTTTGTACCTTGTTTGCCAATTTCTTCCAACAAAAAATTTCTAGTATTATCAATATACTTCCAAACATCAACTCGGTACGACTCAATCCCAATTTAACATCCAATCTGAATCATTGGTCATGTTTTACGCTTCCCACACATGACGTTGTACTCTCTCTGATGACATCCTTGAAAACGAATTCCCTACTTGATCCAATTCCACTCAATCTACTTCGTTCATTATCACCATCTTTTATTGGACTTATCACTGAAATCATTCATAGATCTCTTATATCATCTATTGTTCCACACTCCATGAAATATTCATATA
Source organism: Osedax fenrisi (assembly GCA_964019155.1). Taxonomy (NCBI): domain Eukaryota; kingdom Metazoa; phylum Annelida; class Polychaeta; order Sabellida; family Siboglinidae; genus Osedax; species Osedax fenrisi. The sequence continues at coordinate 15,571,069 of OZ025246.1, read as the reverse complement.
TTATTCCGATTTTAAAAAAAACTACTCTTGACCAATCTAATTTATCAAGTTATCTTCCAATATCTCAGTTATCATCAATATCTAAGATCTTAGAACGAGTTGTGTCCACTCAACTTATTAATTACATTACGTCGAATGCTATTGTTGATAAATATCAAATTGCGTATCTTCCTCATCGTAGTACCGAAACTGCCATTACATTAATCATTAATGATATTCTCATATCTCTTGATAATAAAGCCCCATGCTATCTCGTACTACTTGATTTATCTAGTGCCTTTGATACCCTATATCACAATATTCTTTCAATTAGACTTAATGAAATTGGCATATACGGTCAAGTACACAGTTGATTTATGTCTTTTGCACTCAAAAAGAAAAGCGAGTCATTTTAGCAAATAATCTAGTCTTTTTGCTAAAAAGCGAGTTATTTTAAAAATGACTCGCTTTACCGAGTCATTTTTTAAAAAGGCTAGTCTTTTTTGTCATGACTAGCATACATTTCTAATGACTTGCCCTAAGCGAGTCAATTTTTCTACCTAGTCATTTTATTATATATATAAACATTTAAATAAATAGTAATACCCAGCATTCAACTTACATAAAAACTTAAGTTGAACTTAAGTTGAACTTACGTTATTGATATAAGTATTATTATTAAGTTTATATAATTATTTTATTATAGAAAGAATAAAATTTTATACATTTTAATTATTTTGAAATATTGATTTAATTGTTATCTATCCAAATTAATTATAAATTATTATTTTAAATTAATATTTAAGTAAATATACTGTTTTTAATAAATAAAATATTATTTTAAAACCTAAAATTATTTATGTAATCCTATGTATTTTAATATATTATCATAATCTTATGCAGGTGTCTCATGAACTACAATTTTAATCATAATTATATTGATAATACAAATAGAAATCATGTGAACTAATTGCCCAATATTGAATATATAGCAATTGCATATTGATTAAATATTGTATTCAATATTAAAATGATTTTATTATTGAATTTAAGTTTTAAATCTAACTTAAATGAAATGTTATAATATATTATAATATATAAGTTAATATTTTGATATGAAACTATAGTATACTTACTACGCTAATATACTATTATTTATTTTACATATAAACTTACGTTCAACTTACATCAACAACTTAAGTTGAACTTAAGTTATTGATGTAAATTGAATGCTGGGTATTATAATTATTATTAATTATTATTATTATATTAATATTAATATTATAATTATATATTATATATATATATATATATATATATACATATGCCTCTTTTAATTACATATATGTAATATATGATACACATGATATATAAATAATAAATTTCCTAATTAATAAAGTAATTGTTATTGTTTAATTGACTAGGGCTTAATTATAAATAGACTCGCTAATAAAGACTAGGCCTTGTTTCTGAAATAGACAATTTAATTTACCATAGTCTTTTTAGACCAAATAAAAAGACTATCTTTTTGAGAGAAAAAGACTCGCTTATTTTTTTGAGTGTGTGTCATCAAGAATATCTTCCGTAAAGATTAACTCCGTGTTGTCTCCTCCTTATGTTAACATGCATGGTGTACCACAAGGCTCTGTTCTTGGGCCTATATTGTTCATTATTTATATTCTCCCTATTAAATCAATTTTTCTCAAATATCCCAATATTCACTATCATCTTTATGCTGATAATCTACAGATATATACGTCATTTCCTAGTTCTAGTGATTCTGATATGATTCAAATTTCTATGTTTAACTGTATTACTGATCTCACTAAATGGTTCTCTCATAACTCTCTCCTTAAATATAACTAAAACTGTCTATATATATATATATATATATATATATATATATATATATATATATATATATATATATATATATATATATGTATAACTATAGTATGCAAATAGCATTTTTACAATTTTGTTAGTATAAGTACTTTGTGAGAAAATAAAAACTAATGCATATATAACAATCCCCACCAATATATATAATATAACTTGTGTATTGTATACACACACAAATATACACAAAATATTACTTTTAAGTAATTTATATTAGTAATAATGTAATTAATGTAACCCTCTTTGAAATGTAATCGTGTTATTATATTATTATTATATTATTATTATATTTAACAATGTTATTTTATTATATTATTTTTATGGATGATCGTTAAATCATCCGGGAACCCACACCTGTAAACTGTTCGACAAACAGTAAAACACATTGTAGAATGATATATTAATATTTGTGTATAAATAAATACTATTACTACTACTACTACTAATAAATATATTAAAATAAAGAAAAGTAAAATATTATAATAATTAATACAAATTTAAATAAATATATAGTATTTAATAATTTTTTAAATTATTTAATTTTTACGTGAATTAAAAATTAATAGTATTACAACTATAAAATATAAATGTTGTTTTTACACTATTTACACATATCCATTATTACAACACATCATATATGATGTATACATTATTAGTTTTGTTTTGGGTTTAATAAATACTAATTACAACCATGACATATATATATGATATATTTACACTATGTTACACCTATTTTTTACAACCAATCGCAACCTAATACACATAGTATGGTGTTAGTATTAATATACATATCCCGTATCTATTACCGCCTTCCTTAATTTTATCACAATTATAAATGTGACGGATTTTCATCCTATCCATTACTTGTTATATATGCTACATTATATATATCGCCATCTTTATATACCATATAAATATATATGAGCCGTATATCATTGATTTATCATTTAAAGGTGCATTGTATTATATTTATATATTATTATTATGATTTATTATTATCAGATTTGGTTTTAACAACCGGGTAATTGTAGAAGCAGAGCTTATCGAGACAATTACCTTTATTATTTTGACAAGTCCTAAAAAAGTACAATTATAATTGGAATAATAAATTCCTGAAAAAAAGAATAAACTATATATAACATAATGTTATATCTAAGTTGACTTCCTGTTTACACTAAATCTAATTATGAATAAGATCAAATAATTGTACTTATGAAGGACTTGAAAAAATTATCAAAAATCATCATATAATATATAAAAATAAACAAAATAAACATTAAGAAAACTAAAACGACTAAAAAACTAAAAACAGACAAGAAAGGTTAAGAAGAGATAATATATGAAAATTTAATATAAAGAATAATAAATATATGTTTGGCAAATATTCAAAAATAAATTTATAAATTATCTACACAAAGTAAAAAATATTTAGATAGTTTTCATAAGTCGAAGAGTAGTTATAGTATAAAATATGGAAAAAAGAAGAAATTAATGTAAAAATGTAAAATGTAAAAGTCTGAGTAAAGATAAAATGTATTAAAAATAGTATATAATATTATATAAAAGCGTAATTATAGTATAAAATATGGATAAAAAGGAGAAATCAATGTAAAAGTCTGAGTAAAGATAAAATTTATTAAAAATAGTAAACTTATTAAAAATTAAAAAAATGTTAAAATATAATTTGAAGTAGAAAAATAATAGTAGATTAAAAAATCACAAGGTTAAAAAATAATTAAAAATATTATTACTGAAAAGTGAAATAGATACTAATTTTCTTTTATCAATATTTAATTCATTCCAAAGTCTTGGTCCATATGACGTTAAAGAATTATTCATATAGTTATATTTATTATAAGGTTGAATGAAATCAAAAGTACTTCTTGTATTAATTTTTTTTTTAGTTATTCTTTTATAATGTTTATAAATACTTGGACTACAAGTTTTATAATATATTCTATGCATAAATATTAGTGTTTTATATTTACACAAATCAAAGATATTTAATAACTTATGATCAATAAATAATTTTTTTGAACTAAAATCTATAGGTTTAGAAAAAACTAATTTTAATACTTTTTTTTGTATAACATAAATACAGTCTATATTAGATTTATATGTATGCCCCCAAATTTCTAAACAATAAATTAAATGGGGATAAAAAAGTGCATAATAAAGTTTAATCATAGCTGATTCATTAAGGCAGAAAGATACATTTTTTATGATCCAATATATTTTTAATAATTTATTCTTTAGAAATTGAAAATGAGATTTCCAGTTCAATGAATTATCAATGATTAGTCCAAGGAACTTTGTTTCAGATACTTGAACTAGAAGCTCATTTTCAATTTCTATTTCAAATTCTATATCATTTCTAAATGACATGCAGTGAGTTTTATCAATGTTAATTGTCAACTTATTTGATTTTACCCATAACATTATTTCATTAATTGTCAGCTGTAATTTAACTTTTAGTTTGTTGGCTGAACAATCACTAATTATAATATTGGTGTCATCAGCAAATAGTATAAAAGTATTATTAATAGAGCAGATCGGCATGTCATTAATAAATATAAGAAAAAGAAGCGGCCCAAGAATAGAACCTTGGGGGACACCGATATCTATATTAGTAGTAGTAGACATACAGTTATTATAATTTGTAAATTGACTTCTGTCTTTGAGATATGATGATAACCATGATAGAGGTAATCCTCTTATACCGTAAAAGTCAAGCTTTTTTAAGAGTATTTTACGTATATTATATATATATTTATTTATTTATGTGTGTATATATGTATATACATATATTTAATCACATTATATAATATGGTATAATATAATATTAACTAAATAGTTTAACTTTATATGCAATATTTACAATGTGCATTTTACATATACGTGTGTTATGGGAAAGTAACCGAATACGGATACTCTAGGTATCTCAGAAACCATTAATCCTACAAAAAAATATTAATGAATAATATAGTGTTTATCTAGTGGTATATAGTGTGTCCATATTATAACACAGGGTGTCCGTATTCGGATGTGGGTACCGAATAAATACACTAATAAATTAATAGATAATAATAGTATATAGTACAAAATATATACTATATATATTGTACTAAATACCCACATCATCACATATATATTTATATAATTAAACATAATATAAAATTAAAATATTCAATATATATTATATATAAATTTATAAATGTTAAGACTATTTATTGTTAAAGTGTCTGTATTAGGTTACTTTCTATAAATTATATAATATAATATAATAGTGCACGCTGTGTATTAACCTGTACGAGGTTTTCATTAGTTTATAGAGGAACAAGCATATACATGCCGGAATTATAAATATCATACTCGTTTCTAATTATGTATTAAATTAATAAAATAACAAACAATTGTAAGTTTTTTGTTTTAAAATGGTTGTTGTTTACAAATGATACTTTATTTTAAATCGCTAAAATTTCATTACATATTATCATTATTGTTATTTGTTACAACAGTTTATAAGCAGTAGGTTATAAAGTATATAATCTAGTGGAATAATACATATAACATTAACTACTAACATCATAAATGATTATGTATCGACTGAACATATTACAAGTAATATTTCATTGTATAACTATTATTCTTATATATTATTATTGTATATGTAATTATGTTTCACTTGTTGACATATTTTTATATAAATTCATATATTTATCTAATTGCGAATGAATTTCATTTGTATATTTAATTCTATTCATATATTTATATTTATATTTTTTATTTTAATAAATTAAATTATTGTAAATTTCATGTATTATGTACTTATTTATTTTGAATTACCACATACTATATCTTTAATTTAATATAATAGTTATATTTATATACCTAAATATATATATATGATGATGATGATGATGATATAAGGTGTATTAAGCACTAAAATAGTGCCATGTAGACCCTTTCACTCGTGTGGGAAGAAAGTAATAATACTATAATAATAATACAATAACAATTTAATAATAATATACATTGAATATAACACGGATGAAAATAATAAGTGATATAGTGGAATATTATATACTACAGACTTCATTGATATAAAGGAGTATTATATAATAATAATATAATAATAATACTATAACAATTTAACAATAATATACGTTGAATATTACACGGACAACAATAATAAGTTTGATGATTAAATGATTAGAGATTGAGAGAAAAGAAGAGAAGGTTAGCCACATACGAGATTATTGATGTGATGTAGTATTATAGTGATCCAGTCGTGATACACAGTAAATAGTACGTATTGATGAACGGATAATCCGATTTAGTGGAGCAGTAGCTTTAGCAGGAAGTAAATTCAGTAGGGAAGAATATTTGTCAAGTCGGGAGAGTACAAGAGCATTTATTAGAGTTTTGGTAAGGTTTTTTGAAAGTGATGTCGGTATTTTTTAATTCTTAAGACATAAAAGTTGGAGGATTTTGTAATGGATGATATGTGATTCTTAAATGATAACTTTTCATCAAATACTAATCCTAGGCTTTTGGATGAATGAGAAGGAGAAAAAATAATGTTATTTAGAGTAAAGTTTGGAAAGGAAGTATCAGAAGTAGATATGTTAAACCGAATAAACGAAGTTTAGTATTATTAGAGTTCGAGTATTATTAATAAAATGCAAAAAAAATACGTATATAACGTAGTTTATAACGTCCGTATATGCGATATACACTCGCATATCTATGCTCGCCATAGCGAATCTATAGAACAAAGGATCGCCCCGATCGATGAGTAGACTCGATTTATAAATAGAATAAATATATAAATATATTATATAATAGTGAATTTATAATATTATTACTTGTTTACTAATTATTCAGTAATGATATACTAATATTATAGTTGTTTTATTATCTATAGATATTATTGTTCTTTAATACTTTAATATATTTTTGTGTGGAATCCTTTCTCGAAAGCATATTGCTATTAAAGGGTTCCTTTTTTACTCATTATTTAACTATATTATATTATATACATATGCCATGTGTATTAATTATACCAAGACGAAGATTACGACAGTAGCTTTTTGGTAGTAAATTTACTAATTTTTGAAAAAGTTGACCAAATTATGTTATTAAATTATTAAATTATTTGTTTATTCATTTAATAATTATCGGGGGGTTTTGTAATAATGATTCTACAAATGTAATTCAAAGAAAAATATGCTATGTTATAAATATATTAATATATTTTTTAAATAAAAAGCTATTTTCAAATAATATTCCTAAATATTTATAAAAATTAACTATTTCCTAGTGAATAGTATTTATAATATATATATATATATATATATATATATATATATATATATATATATATATATATATATATATATATATATATATATATATATATATATATATATATATATATATATATATATATATATATATATATGGAGTAACCTTCCCTTCATTAAGTTATAACTTCACATTTTGAAAATGAAATATTTAATTGACATTTATTTGCCAATTTGAAAATAAATTTAAATAATTTAGAAAGAGAGATCTTTGACTATCAGATGGGTAAGAAAAATATATTATTGTATCATATGACAATAAATCAATATGAAATGTTGAAGGGAATATACAAGGTAGATCATTAATATATAATACAAATAAATTGGACTTATTATTTTAATCGCTTTTTTTTAAATTTTATCTTGGAAGATTATGAAATATACAATTGTATGCAAATATAATTACACACGCACGACGTGCGACGCATATATATATATATATATATATATATATATATATATATATTCAAATGTAAGTATTCTATTCATTTGGTTAAGGTATCAGACTTATAGATACAGATATAGATACAGATAGACCTACAGATATTATGACGCAGGTTGAAGCCACCCCCCAAACCAATAAAATAGGCAACAAATAATACCTATGAGTAATGTTATATACTTGTGTAGTATATACCTACATAAATTATCGTCTCTCGTTAAAACCATGGATGCCTTAAAATGATAGCCGCTTCGAAAGAACATTATAGCCATATGGTTATAAGTGAAAACTGTATTTAAGTTCCTGGATTAGATGAAAGGACCTCTACATATACAAATACAAATATAAATAACAATAATATATATGGATAATATATATTATTAATAATATATATTTCCCTTCCTATATTTCTGCTTCTCTAGTACAAAGATCTTCCATTCCATCTCTATGAAACCATGCATCTCATCTTCTATCTATCCCTATTTTATTTATTAATTACCGTATGGTTTATTCTATTTTATTTTATTATTATTAATGGTATTTATTGTTTTACCTACTCTATTATATGTATTCTATATATATATATATATATCTAGATACACTTTTGAGAAATAATTTATGATTTATTTAAGTGTTTAAATAAACTTTCTATCAATCAATATATATATATATATATATATATATTAGACTTATAATAATAGTATTATGTATTTATTCATAATAGTATTGCCTTAGTCGACTCTTTCGTTATGTCAACGTAGGTATATTTGATGTCATCATCATAGTTTGTTCCCTCATGAGTAATCAGGTTATGTAATGCTATAAATATAATTATCAGAAGAACACTTAAATATATAATAAACAGTTTTAAGTGTGGGGGTTCAACAGTGTCATCATCATTATCATTAGGAATTTTACCTATAAATATTATTATAATTTATATAAAAAATAAATGTATAATTACAAATATAGTTATATATATAATTTTATATAGATAATATATTCATTTTTAAAATATAAATAACTACAAAAATATATTATTACCTTTATCATTAGTATTAGATTCGATATCTATATTTGTTATGTATTAATTAATTAAGTAATCTATATGTAATATATATATATATATATATATATATATATATCATATGATATTATATGCTGATGAAAAAAGTATATTTCTAGAAACAACATTATTTTTATAATTTTTAAAACCTAAATTATTAGTATAATATTTAATAAAATCGTATAAATATGCCTACATATGTTTTATATATATATATATTCAAGTATACCTTTAAAATATTATAAAATATGTACACAATTTAGATAAATAAATGATTTTTAAATTATGTAGGGTAGAGAACGGAGTAGTGGCCGATAATTTCTATACCTCAGCATATACCTACTTCTAATATATCGATAAATACTGAATTTTAAGATCTTATTTTTTTTTAAATGATATAAATCATAATACTGTGATTTAACTTTTATAAATTACTGAATATTATTAACTACGTATTAGGCATTACAAAAGGAATACAAAATTATTAAAATAAGGCAAGTCCGGGGTAGTGGTCGATACACTGTTAAAAATAAGGGTATAACATTATGAAATATATGGTATAACATATGGAAATACGAGTTATACCATACAATTACGTTAAATGGTATAAGTTCACATACCTCAAGGATCGGTCCTTGGTCCACTCCTATTCAATATCTACCTACTTCCCTTATTTAGAATTATTGACAAATACCCCACTATAGACTATCACTCGTATGCTGATGATATACAGTTACACTGTAGATTGATAGACCCTAACAACGACATAAATGTACTTAACAACGGCATTACTGATATACATAACTGGCTCACCAACAACTCATTATCACTAAACTGTCTTAAAACTGAATCAATGCATATTAAAACATCTACCACCATATTCATTCCACCACAAATTACCATTAACAATCTGAGTATTTCTTATGCTAATAAAATAAAAAATCTTGGTATATTAATCGACCCAACACTACAATTCAACATCCAGACTAAATCACTATCACAGTCAATTAACTACATACTACACAACTTACGAACAATAAGACCCTTCATTAATTTTAATACTGCAAAACTCCTCGCTACATCCCTCATTCTCCCCCGCCTCGATTACTGTAATTCATGTCTCTATGCCTCCTCACAATCTATAATAAATAAACTCCAACGTCTTCAGAATTCAGCCATCAGATTCATATTCAACATAACTAAATATTCCAGACAACATATATCCTCTTTGAGAACCAAATTACATTAGCTGCCAATAAAATCCCGTATAATTTACAAAATTGCACTCACCATACATTTAGCTACACATCATAACACACCAGACTATCTTGCCAACTTACTAACTCCCAACACAACTATTTACGAACAAAGACACATAAACAAATTCAAATTAAAAACTCCAGTTCTATTACATTTAACATCTTCCCAACATAAATCTTTCTCCATCCATGCTCCAAAAATCTGGAATGATCTACTTCACCATATCCGATCAATTGACTCAACTGTAACATTCAAATCAAAGCTCAAAACATACCTTTTTGCCCAATAATATATTGAAAGCACGTCCGAAAACTTCAATAAAGAAGTTGATGGAAGTGCCTAAACCAATTAGGTAACAGGTAACAGGTAACAGAGTATATGGTATAACATTTGATTTTTTTAGTTATACCATATAGCTTAATTTAAATGGTATAAGATTACTAATTATATGGTATAACATTTGTAATTTGTAGTTATACCATTAGCTATTAAATATAATGGTATAACTTTATGAATTATATGGTATACAATATGGAAATACCAGTTATACCATAACATTTTAAAATTAAGTTTATATTTGATTGAAAATAAAATGTATAAGAATATAATTCATAATAGTATCCTTTATAATATCCTTAATATAACAGTTTACTTATTGTTGTGTTAAATAATTATAGACATAGCATGTATTGCTTCTAATTGCAATTAAACTGGTTTTCAGAAACTATATAGATTCCCCATAGGGAAATATGTATACATATACATATTTCCTATATTTCATATACAAATACTTATAATTATTCGAGTATATGTATATATATATATAAATAATTCCATTTTATTTATTAACATATTCTATTTCCACTCTACACTCAACATGAGAAGCATCTATTTTTCAACACATTACAATATACATAAGGTATTTATACTACATTATATATATATATATACAAATTATATCATATTATATATAATAATATAAAAGTTTATATAATATATAATTTTATAATATATTTATATATTATTTATAATATATAATTAAATTGTTAGAATATAATTATATAATTATATATATATATATATATATATATATATATATATATATATATATATATATGTTATAAAGTCAAAGTTGTAGATAGGTATATCGATTATACATTTAAATGCATTTAGCATTACGTAACAGAAATCGATATATCTACATAAAACTTTAAACTAGATTTCGGTGTCTCGCTCTGTGTTAAATGCATATATGTCTATAGCCATAGCCATGTAAATGTTTATTTTTCTGGTATTTTATATTGTTATCGTCTGTAAAGTATATTTCGTTATTTGTCTATAGAATAAATTCCACTCGGTGAGATTGCCTCATTATTCGGTTTGCATCTCATTGGGTAGGTACTATTATTATTATTATGTTATATTATTATTATGTTCAACAGGTCTTTGCTTTGATTAATAAACTGTATTAGAACATTCACATTATTACATACATATATATTATAAAATTATGATAACTATATGCCAATCATTAATATGCAGGAAACTGTAGAATTATTTGCAGAATTTCAAATTTCATTTAAAATATTAGAAAAACTGCCGGAGAGGAATAGTGAGTTGATGGGGATGATAAAGCATATGACGTATATACACAAATATATAGACGAATATATTGATGTACTAGGTATCGCTACTACGCAAACTGATCAAACAGGTAATTTAGTTATCTAATTAATAACATTAGTTAAATATCTATATAAAATAAATATGCAATTATATTTTATTAGTCCATGGATAGTATACTATATATCCATATATGGTCAATTATTTATTTTATTTTTAGTTCACAATGTAATTAAATTTAAATAATATTACTAATAGGTATATATAAATAATGTTAACTGTTGTACAAATATTATCAATATCCTTCTTTCCTTAATCAAATATAGATTATAAAGTGTATAATTAAATATATAATATAATATTTCCTAAAATAGATGCGGGAATCATATATTTTATGATGGGAGTTTGCGAATTATTGAAAAATGAATTTACAATGAAAATAAAGATAAGGTTACTTAATAATTACTTAATAACTATAGATTTAATATTATAGTTATTTTATGATTTTTCGTATGCTAATTCAAAAGTATAGTATACTCTATTATATATATAACTGCAGTAATTAATATAATATATTGGATTTTTCTAATTACAATTCTAACGTATATAAAGTATACAATTATAAAGTATACTTTATATAGTATTATCATATATGATATTAACTGTATAAAGTTTCTTATAAGATACATATTTATACTATTATATAATATACAATATTATTATTCATACTCTAGTATACTATATATATATATATATATATATATATAACTTATATAAATATTTGAATTTTAATTGCAGTAAATAATGACTCCATGGATACATGGATATATGCATATATCAGAAAAGAGGATGCTTATTATGTATGTCGATAATTGTTTGGTTTTCGTTCAAAATAATTTATTTCGTATTTTATTAAGTGGTATTGTTAATTTTATTTGTTTCACGTAATATGTCCTACAAACATTAATTGTTTATGTAATTTTGTATCACGTTATTTATTTAAAAATGTATCTGTTAATAAACAATATTGTTACACCAAAATATGTGGTTTTTAGAAAATAAATTATCATTATAAATGTCGATTCCATATATAAATTAATAATATAGAATAGTAAGTTATTATAAACACTGATATAAATTTAAATAAAATATAATATAACTTTTAATAAATTATGATATAACTTTATATAATATACATTTTAATAAATTATGGTATAACTTTAATTAAAATATTGTATAACTTTTAATAAATTATGGTATAACTTTATATAATATATGGTATAAATTTTAATAAATTATAGTATAACTTTATATCAAATATGGTATAACTTTTTATAAATTATGGTATAACTTTATATAATATATGGTATAAATTTTAATAAATGATGGTATAACTTTATATCAAATATGGTATAACTTTTTATAAAATATGGTATAACTTTATATAATATATGGTATAAATTATGGTATAACTTTATATCAAATATGGTATAACTTTTTATAAAATATGGTATAACTTTATATAATATATGGTATAAACTATGGTATAACTTTATATCAAATATGGTATAACTTTTTATAAAATATGGTATAACTTTTTTAATTAGTTATACCGTAAATGGTATACCAGGGCGCCACGGGGTTATACCATTTTGTAATCAATGTTATACCATTTATTTCTAACAGTATAGTATCAGAATATGCAATATGTGTCTCGTAATGTATTCGATTTATATTTTTTAATTATATAATATTAAATAATTATATTTTATTATGCATACGAACATTAGTTGATTCAATGATTTCATTATATACATACACACTCACACACATAAATAAGTATACATATATATAATCATGTTTTTGTTAACATTTGACAAAAAAATGATTATGTAATAAATTTGAGTTATTAATTAATTATTTTTTTTTTAAATTACTTTATATTATAGACATTTTGATTATCTAAATATTATATATAGAAATGTATATCCCATTTGGAACCATTTAAGCGTTAATTAAAACGACCACTACTCCGTTATTGGCCACTACCCCGTTCCGTTCCCCACAAATATTGTATTCTTTTTTTTTTAAATGCATAGGTCGATATTTGACAAAAAAAGTTATAGGATACATATGTAATATATTTTGTTAGATTTATTTTTAACGCTCATTAAAGATATTTTTTAGTTTTTTCATATTGGATTTAGTTTTTTTTCCGATTTAAAATATTTTTTTATGCATTTTTTCTTAATTTTTTAAAGTTTTTAAATCGTTAATTTAAGCGTTAATTAAAACGACCACTACTTCGTTATTGGCCACTACCCCGTTCCGTTCCCCACAAATATTGTATTCTTTTTTTTTTAAATGCATAGGTCGATATTTGACAAAAAAAGTTATAGGATACATATGTAATATATTTTGTTAGATTTATTTTTAACGCTCATTAAAGATATTTTTTAGTTTTTTCATATTGGATTTAGTTTTTTTTCCGATTTAAAATATTTTTTTATGCATTTTTTCTTAATTTTTTAAAGTTTTTAAATCGTTAATTTAAGCGTTAATTAAAACGACCACTACTTCGTTATTGGCCACTACCCCGTTCCGTTCCCCACAAATATTGTATTCTTTTTTTTTTAAATGCATAGGTCGATATTTGACAAAAAAAGTTATAGGATACATATGTAATATATTTTGTTAGATTTATTTTTAACGCTCATTAAAGATATTTTTTAGTTTTTTCATATTGGATTTAGTTTTTTTTTCGATTTAAAATATTTTTATATGCATTTTTTCTTAATTTTTTAAAGTTTTTAAATCATGCTATTTAATGTATTTATAACTAGATTATATTATTAACATTATATTATACTTATTTATATATTCTATATTATTATTTTATAAATATAAATTAATATATTTATTTATGAATAAAATAAAAATTAAGTTTCAGGTAAAAAATAATTAGGTTTATTTAAAAATAAATACTATACAAAATAATACAAATAAATTTAAGAAAGAACGTTTTAATTTTCTTCTTCTATAGAAGAGTTCTGCTTCAATGTATTATTAATCTCTACGTCATACCTCTTCAAACACCAACAATAGTTTACTAACATAATAACATTCCAATATCATTGATATAGTTCTTCAATTGTAGCTAAATCCTGATAGAAGCATTCTCCTTATGTTATGTTAATATGTTAGCAGATTATTGGTGGTGTCCGACGATGGGTAACGTAGATATTAACCATAGACGAAGACAATTAAAACGTTCTTTCTTAAATTGATTTGTATAATTATATATATATATATATATATTTAAATGTATTAGTGAATAGTATTCACTGAATACATACTGTATACATATAATTAGTAATTTTGTGATATTAAAAATTCTTGGAAATCTATAAATATATTTGTTAGGGCTTTTTTAAAAATAATAACAATGCATTTATAAATATATAAACTTTATTTAAATTAATCCCAGGAAACACAATCCAATATTAATCCAGATTCAATCCGGATCTTAGATCCGGATCAAAGTCGAGTATTTAGGCTACTTTGAAATCCGGATTGAATCCGGATTATGATCCAGATTGAATCCAGATTATGATCCGGATTCAATACGGATTTCAAAGTAGCCTAAATACTCGACTTTGATCCGGATCTATAATCCGGATTGAATCCGGATTAATATTGGATTTCCTGGATAATAAACATTTTATTACTGTAATTATAACAAAAAAATTAATAATTTATAATGCTAATTTATATTATATTGTTATCTATATTATGGCTAGAAGTAATCTATATATCAGTTTTATGTTAGCGAAAATATAATTTCGTGTCTATAATAGATCTATAATATATTATACTTATATGTTACATGTATCCCCTATATATGTTCCCTCATATATAAATATGTTGCCTAAATACTTATATTATCTTAATGATGTTGTAAATATTTATAAATATATATATTGTATTTTATATATATTTTATAATTATACATTGTTATATATAGGTTAAATAAATTGTTTTTAAAAAAAAACATTTTTTTAATATGATAAATTTATCAAAAAATAATCAATATTTTTTATTTATTTTAATTAATTTAGATTCAATAGATTTACTTAAATTTAATAAAATAATAAATAATTAAATAATTGGTTATATTTATAAATAAATATTTAATATATGTAATATATTTAATATATTAATAATTAAATACTTTTTGTATACATCTTTAAAAACATACAGTAATAGCCTCATAATAGCAACATAACAGCATAATTAATAGCCTCAAATATTTACATTGTGCTATTATTCTGCTATTATATTGCCATTAAATGTCTATTATGCTGTTATTAATTTATCATGCTATTATGATGCTGTTATGTTGCTATTTAAAGTCTATTATTCTATTATTATGCTGCTATTAATTTTAAAAGTATAATATGCTGCTATTATGTTGATATTATTAAAATAGCAGCATAATAGCACAATGTAAACATTTGAGGCTATTAAATATTCTGTTATGATGCTATTATGAGGCTATTACTGTTTTCTGGATATATATATATATATATATATATAATGTATACAATTTGAAAATTCGTATTGAACACTCAAAATTCAATCCGTATCGCTTAATCCGGATTATATCTTTAAGATTGAACAATCCATACACAAATCGTATCACTTAATCCGGATTGAATCCGTATTGCACAATCCAAATTAAATCCGGATTACATAATCCGGATTAAATCCGGATTGAACAATCCACACACAAATCGTATCACTTAATCCGGATTTGATCCGTATTGCACAATCCAAATTAAATCCGTATTACATAATCCGGATTGAACAATCCACATTAAATCAGTATCGCTTAATCCGGATCAAATACGTATTGAATTTGAATCGAAATGCAAGGTTAAATCCGACATTTTATTCGAATCCAATCTGGATCTAATCCGTATCAAATAATTATTAAACAAATTTGAGATTATATAATTTCAAATATAATATATATTCGTATATTTAATATATTAAATATATAATAATCTTCATTTATAAAACATCAAACTTTGTATATTGTAAAAATAATTAATTTTTATATAAAATTATATTTTTGGATCCTATGATTCAAATTTAATCCGGATTAAATCAGGATCCGGATACATTTATCTTGATCCGAAATTAATCCAGATGCAATCCGGATCTAATACGGATTGAAAAAGTATGTGTTTCCTGGGATGTACACAGTATAATAATAATAACCTAGATAATATTTATATAATCAATTATTTAAAAATAAATAGTTAAACATATACAAAGTTAAACATAGTTAACTTTATATGAATAATAACTGATTATTGAAAATAAATAAATTAGTTTGTTTATAGAAAATATGTAAACAGGAAGTTATAACTAAAAAGTCTCATATCGGATAAAATATTAAAAATTATCAAATCGTATCATTAATATATCATACCATTTACAACATCAATATATATATATATATATAATTATAAATACCATTAATTATATATATTTATCATTTATGTTATAAATATATGTTATAACAAATAACTTATAATATAATATATTATTTTTAAATACAAATAAAACTAATAATGCATAAATGAATTTATGATATAAAATAATTAATAGTTAATATTAGATATATATATATATATATATATATTACCTCTAGAAGAAGAGCAATTCATATATTCTATATATACAAGTAAATTCATGTTTCCACATTGAATATCTTTATTGACGGCATTGTTTAAGTTCTTAAGCATTTTATTGTGTTTATTAATCCAATATAATCCACAGTCGCATATAATATCATTATCGGAAAGTATAAGTACATCTATGATAATTATTCTAGAAAATACATATATATCTATCGTAGATAATTTATTTCCTTTTAAATTTATTATTGAAATATTGTTTATATCGAATCCATTTTTTTTAATTATAGTAATTTGATTATATGATAGGTCAATTGAAGTCATATTATCAAATATAAATGATCTGCTTTTAATGATTTGTAATTTACTTCTTTTTAAATTGATATCACTTATTGTTTTTGTTAGAATATTTCCAAGCCTGTTAGTAATTCTAAATGTATGTATATCTAATTCTAATATTGAATTAAAGTTTAGATCCAATACAACTAATGAATACAGTCCTGCAAATGCCCTAGACTCGATATGTTCTATATTATTGTTGGTTAGATTTAAATGATTTAATTTATGAAGATCATTAAATGTAAAATTTTGTATAACACTTATATTATTAAAATAGATTTTTAAAAATTTCATTTTATATAAATTTTTAAAATAATGTAATTCTAGGTAATGTATATTCAAATTATAAAACCATATATATTCTATATTATTGTTTATCTTAGTAAAATTTACTAATTTAAAATTATTACAATGTAATGTAGTTATATCTCGGAACCTTTTTTGAAATAGTGATCCATTCAGAATCAAACTAACATCGTCGTGCCCAACTATATATAATTGTGTGATAATGTAATCTTCATCTTCAAAATTTATCACAAATTTTAAATTTTTATGCGCTGATGTATTCCATATATGGTATATTAAATCTGAGTTATTGATATGAAGAGATGCCATCGAACAATCCGTTGAATCGTAACAATACGTCTATACATGTGTAAATAATAATTAATTGAAATAACCCTATATATAAATGAATAACATTATATATTATCTATTTATATATTTATATATAATATATATTGAATATTTTAATTTTATATTATGTATAATTATATATATATGTGATGATGTGGGTATTTAGTACAATATATTTAGTATATATTTAGTATTATATACTATTATTATCTATTATTAATTTGATTGGATAAGCGATTAACAATATGGTCTGAATATGGAATATGGTCTCAATATGGAATATGGTATGAATACTTTAAGAAACTCCTAGGTGATAAACATGAAATTAATAATACTGAAATCAAAGTTATCATTCCCTAAACTCTTGATATATCCGTTAGTTATTTTACGAATAGCGAATTTACTAAAGTAAAGAATAATCTTATCGATGGTAAAGCAACTGGTCCTGATGACATATCCCCCGAAGTTTTTAAATATACTAACCTTGATGATATAATCCTCGAATTTTCAAATCAAATGCTAATACAAAGTAAAAAACCAGCTCAATGGTCTAAATGTGATATAGGTTCTATTCCAATCCAATACCCTAGTTCCTATTCCAAAATCTGGCAACCTAGAAGAAGTTGGTAACTAGGGTAACCTATAGAGGAATTGCATTATTAGCAGTCATCGCAAAAATAATTAACAAGATGCTATTAAATCGCATTCAAACGTATTCAACCCACTTTTTAGAAATAATTTATGATTTATTAAAGTGTTTAAATAAACTTTCAATCAATCAATATATATATATGTGATGATGTGGGTATTTAGTACAATATATTTAGTATATATTTAGTATTATATACTATTATTATATATTATTAATTTCATTGTAGTATTTTATTCATTATATTATTATATATTCGTCATATTTATTATTCGTAACATTTATTATCTTATATTTAAGCAGAGTGCTGCCCAAATTTATATTATGTTAAATAATTATTATATTTAGTATACTATATATTAGTCGTATTTATTATATCGTTAAATTTATTATATTTAGTATATTATTATATATTCGTCGTATTTATTATTCGTAATTACGAATTTTAAAATGTCCTATCTTATATTTAATCAGAGTGTTGCACAAATTTATATCATTTTAGTAACTATTATATTTAGTGTATTATTATATTTTCGTCGTATTTAGTATTGTATAAGCGTATTTATATTATTATAATATTATATTATATGGCATTATTATTATATTATTAATATTATTAAACCTTATAACAAACATGTAAATATATATATATATATACCCTGACAGACTAGTGACATCTGATTTCGTTTGAGAAAAGGGAATCGTGATTCCGAATCTCAGTGGCGGCAATATTTTTATAAATGTAGTATTACGTTTATTTATTGTATTTGTATGTATTAACATCACTGTCAATATCCGTATATTGGTATAAGTATTATTATACTTATTATTATTTATCGTATATCACATATAGAACACATCGGTTATTTTTAGGATCTCCTTATAATGAAGAATTCAGACGAGAACATATCCGAATATGAGGCTAATGTACAGTATGTAAGTACCCGCTGAGAGATACCAGTGTTAGACAAGCTTAGATCTTAGAGGAATGGATTAGATTGGTAGAAAGCCATTTAGAGGGAATACACTACCATTCAGCCGCATGGTCAGCATTCTTAATAGAACATCTAAAGGGAGAAGCGCATAGAGAGATAAGAGCCGAAGGTATGTCGAGTAATAGTGAGTGAAAGGAGTTAGTCGAATTCCTTAGATAATGTTTCGGCAAACAAAAGAGTACACGGGGAGAAATCTATGCAATTACACAGGAGGGTCAACAAAAAATAAAGGCTCTACACCTGAAAATAAGAGATATGTATGCCGAACTGCAGTTCGGCAGTTCGTCTTACGTTATAATTCGTTAAAGCCTCTCCTATTCTCTCCTTTAATACACTTCAATCGCTCTCACTTTTTGAACCCATGGGTTCAAAAAGTGAGAGCGATTGAAGTGTATTAAAGGAGAGAATAGGAGAGGCTTTAACGAATTATAACGTAAGACGAGAAGCCTTAAGATTGAGGAATGAGTGGCGTTATATAATGGTAAGATATTACACAAAGAAGTTAATTGAATTCGAATCATCGATATATGAGTCGGTCCTAGTACGTGAAAAGAATATGACGTCGAAGAAACCCGACGAGATAAGCGAAATAAAAGAGGCTCTTAGACATCAAATTAGAGCGTCAACGATATTAACTCAAACAGTAGAAAATCTGTATCGTCAATTTGAGATACCGAGGAATATAGAGAGGAGACCATGACGGGATGAATCACATCATTGTTTCCGATGTTGTGGAGTCGGCAACAGGGCAACAGAATGCCCACAGTTTTCGTGTAGGGAGTTTTCGCGTTTAGGACATAGTGAGCGTGAGTGTTCGGGAAATATAATTACCCCACGGAAATCTCGTCAGCTTCCTGGAGTAAATGTAAACAGACGAATAGGGTTCGAACAAAGTTGGACACTACTTAACAACGATATCATAACCGATATGTAAAAATTAGGGACGTAGAACTGAACAACGGTCAGTGCACATACAGTACAGTCATAGTTGGGGTTGTAGTAACACGATGTCTTATAGATACAGGGGTGGAAGTCTGTTGTATGTCTGATACATATTATAATCAATATTTTAAGGGAATGGTCGTACTAGCGAATAAGTTTAAGTTAACATCGCGATTTTTAGTAATCAAAGGAAAATCGGACCTGCGGTGATTCTGGGGATAATGTATTCAGGTAGTTGTCGGAACGAAGTGGTAGTGAATGGTGGTGCGAGCGGTGGCGCAATGTAGCGGCGTTGTATGAACACGAGGAATGCGATATATGCATAGCGTGGAAGCATAAAGTGTTGATTTCTGCAAATATGAGTATGATAATGCGTTATACGATGAAAGAAGGAAGAGGAGCATTGTATATCTAACATAAAGATAAGAGTTATATTATAGTTGTAAGTAACGCGTTAGTGGCTTATCAGGCTGGAAGTACTCTGGTGGAACTAGTTAATTTCAGTAAGGAAGGTGTTCATCTTCAGTTTTCTGTTTATATTTATATATATATATATATTATACTATAGTATATATATATAGGTACCTATCAATGTATATCATTAACGTGTTTAAATGTATAGTATGTATACTAACAAGAGAATTTTTGCAATCTATACTAGATATTAGGGTAAACATGCATAATAATAAGTTAATCATGATTACACGTATTAATACTATGTTTATAAATAGATTATATTATTAAATATATTATAATTTATTATTGAAAACAAATTAAATATTAAATTGTAAAATTAAACATTTTAACTATAAATTTGTGTAATCGATACACGTAACTGCACTGTTAAAAATAAGGGTATAACATTATGAATTATACGGTATAACATATGGAAATACGAGTTATACCATACAAGTACGTTAAATGGTATAAGATCACACATTATATGGTATAACATTTGTTTTTTTTAGTTATACCATATAGCTATAAGCTAGCTTAATGTAAATGGTATAAGATCACAAATTATATAGTATAACATTTGTTTTTTTTAGTTATACCGTAAATGGTATATATATACCATTTACGGTATACCAGGACGCCACGGGGTTATACCATTTTTTAATCAATGTTATACCATTTATTTCTAACAGTGTAGCGGTTGATACTGGAGGTTTAATTCTGTTTCGGTAACCTGTTCGCAGCCACCAAATGTTATGAATACAGAATTAGCTTTATTCGTTATACGATAGAGCCTCTCAGTATAAATGACGATGGTGGATTAGGATATTGAATGGATAAGGAAGCACATATGGGACAAATGGGCGTTCCCGCACTGTGACCCTTGTCCAATCAAATTAATAATAGATAATAACAGTATATAATACTAAATATATACTAAATATATTGTACTAAATACCCACATCATCACATATATATCGGATATATATAATTATACATAATATAAAATTATAATATTCAATATATATTATATATAAATATATAAATAGATAATATATAATATAATTAATTTATATATAGTTTTATTTTAATTAATTATTATTTACACATGTATAGACGTATTGTTACGATTCAACGGATTGTTCGATGGCATCTCTTCATATCAATACCTCAGATTTAATATACCATATATGGAATACATCAGCGCATAACACTTTCAAATTTGTGATGGATTTTGAAGATGAAGATTACATTATCACACAATTAGATATATTTGGGCACGGTGATGTTAGTTTGATTCTGAATGGATCACTATTTCAAAAAAGGTTCCGAGATATAACTAAATTAAATTGTAATAATTTTAAATTAGTAAATTTTACTAATATAAACAATAATATAGAATATATATAGTTTTATAATTTGAATATACATTACCTCGAATTACATTATTTTAAAATTTATATAAATTGAAAATTTTAAAAATCTTTTTAAATAATATAAGTATTATACATAATTTTACATTTAATGATCTTCATACATTAAATCATTTGAATCTAACTAACAATAATATAGAACATATAGAGTCTAGGGCATTTGCAGGACTGTATTCATTATTTGTATTGGATCTCAAATTTAATTCAATATTAGAATTAGATATACATACATTTAGAATTACTAACAGGATTGGAAATAGTCTAACAAAAACAATAAGTGATATTAATTTAAAAAGAAGTGAATTACAAATCATTAAAAGCAGATCATTTATATTTGATAATATGACTTCAATTGACCTATCATATAATCAAATTACTATAATTAAAAAAAATGGATTCGATATAAACAAAATTTCAATAATAAATTTAAAAGGAAATAAATTATATACGATAGATATATATGTATTTTCTAGCATAATTTCATAGATGTACTTATACTTTCCGATAATGATATTATATGCGACTGTGGATTATATTGGATTAATAAACACAATAAATGCTTAAGAACTTAAACAATGCCGTCAATAAAGATATTCAATGTGGAAAAATGCATTTACTTGTATATATAGAATATATGAATTGCTCTTCTTCTATAGGTAATATATATATATGTAGTATGGTAACTAGGTATATAACTAGGTACCTACGTATATAACGGTATGTAGGTATTTATAAATGTATTAGGGGAAAGTACCCGATTACCGACCTCCTCCTAATACCGACCCCCTCTCGTATCTCAGTAACTATAAGAGATATCAAAAAATAATATATACACGAACTGTTAGTAATTTAATGATAAATATGAAAACGTATTTTGTTTTAAAAAATATTTAATCCTACAATTGTTATTTGATCAAATGTAATATTCTGTTTTTTTTTTTTTTAATATTTGAATAATAACTTTTTTTAAATTATTGTAAATACTTTGTTAATTAAAATAAAACTTAATACTTCGAATAATATTGTAGATCAATAAAATGTTTATAACTATTATAAAAATAATTTAATTTTAATAACTATTAACCAATATATCTTAATTATAGAAACCCATATTATGTTCCTAATACCGACCCCCTAAATTACCCTAATACCGACCCCATGTGATTTATGATATCCAATCAAAATAGATCCGTATTTTACTTTAAATGTATCGTAAATTGTTTATGTATCATTGATATAGATTTAGGATTCATGATTCCAGTTGATTATATACATACTGATTAATACATAAATATTAAATAATAATATACACTATTTTAATATAATTACTATAAAGTTTAAATTTAAATTTAATATTACTATTAAAACATAAATTCAATAACAAATAAATTGCGTGCATGTTATAATTAATTATATTTATGTATATCTACTATTTTATTGGATATTATAATACTACAATTATGTATACCACTATTATTTTAGGGGGTCGGTAATAGGAGAAGGGGGTCGGTACTAGGCACATGTATCCGATTACCGACCCCCCTGTTTATTCTTGTAAATATAATTATATCAAAAATTTAAAATAGCCACTTTATTCATTGCCATAATATTACCCTAATTACAAAATTTCAATTAAATATATTTAATATTGAATAAGTTATTACAAATAATCATTTAGGGGTCGGTAATCGGGGACTTTCCCTACGTATGTAATTTAGATAAATGTTGATTTAATGTATTTTGTTATTTATGTTTTTTATATAATTTGATTTCAGTTTTGTAAATTGCAAATAGTAGACGTGGCTTACACGAATTTAAATGTTATGTAATGTGGATAAATGTTGATTTAATATATTTTATTATTTGTTTTTTATATAATTTGATTTGTTTTTTTGTAAATTGCAATTAGTTGACGTGACTTGTACGAATGTAAATGTTATGTAATTTGGATGAATATATTTTGATTAAATATATTTTGTTATTTGTTTTTTATATAATTTGATTTTTGTTTTGTAAATTGTAAAAGAGAGCGTAGTTTATAATCAGATTAACTAGTTTTATCTAGTTATCTAATTAGAGATACGCCCACTACGCCCATCACGTGATCTCGTTATTATCGAGAAGTTCGGTATATGGTTTATTAGTGTAAACAGCGTACACTAAAAGGCTAGTAAATCATATCATATTAATTATGAGAACTTCTCGATTAATACATATTTAATCATGACTGTTGATATTTATGTTTAATATGTATTCATATTTGTTTTAGTTTGAGGTATCCTCCATTCGCGATTCGTCCAAAACGTCCATCCTCCATTCCCCATATACCCCCATCCAAGAACACACACATTCCCCATCTACCCCCATCCACGAATTCGTTAACCACACCACATTCCCCATCCACGGCCATCCACGAACCACACCACATTCCCCATCCAAATCCAGTTTCCATTCAATAAATCTATAACCTGTCAAGAACTATCATTCTCCGTTTTCCGGAGACAACATATATTTTTTTTTTTATTTTTTTTTAAATTATAACTCGGAAGGGTGTAAAAATAAAAAATATATGGAATATTAAAAATGAATTTGTCGACCTATTCATCATCGTATTGAACCAAACTAAATAAAATATAATAAACACAAACTAATAATAAAAATATGAATACAATATTAAAATAAAACTGTATAAAATATAATAAACGCAAAATAATATTAAAAAAATGAATAAAATATTAAATATTAAAATATTAAAATAAAACTAATAAAAACAATAAAATAAATTACCTATAAAATTCAACTATCGGGCTTCAAGAAAAATAATACCTGATCATGACACTTATTAAAAAATTTCTCATCTTTAGATTTTTCACGCTCACCAGCTGCAAAACCAGCCTCAATTGCCGTACTTAAAATAGTAGTGTTCTGCAGCGGAGAGGTGATTGATACATCGATGGCGGCTGATTTTCCTAAAGACCAGTTATTTACTGAAACATCTCCAGGTCTTCGAATAGTACCTGGGATCAAATTGGCTGTTTCTAAAGATGGGGATAAACCTGCTGAATTCATTATATGGTATAGAGTATCTCGTACATAATTATGCCTATTAGTTCGTTCGCTCCCAGCTCCACATATCAGGCTATGGTCTCCATAAATATCAAGTAGTGCTTTATTTCGAGTAGTGGAGCGGTTGAGTAGGTTATTTTTACTTTTAAATAAATATGAGTACATAATTTCTTCTGTAAGCCAATTCGTTCATCTAGAATTTCCTTAGCATTTAAACAACCCAAAGATGTATTCTTAGAATTTGAATCCTTCAAAATACAATCTATGTCTAATGAAATAGATAAATTTGAAATAAAAGGTATCGCTTGGCTTACAGAAGATAGATACGCTGCTGGAGCTATGTTGCATGCATAAATAATCCCTAGACCACCTTCACGGATTGGAAGAGTAGCCTGACACCACGAGTCATCATCCAAGCTAGATTGGCAAATTTCTTCAAGCGATTTTCTTAAAGAGTTATCATATTTATTAATAGAGTTGTATATGGATTTAGTAGGAGAAGTTCTAAGAGCATAGTTAATTTTACAAATACCTGCGCATGAACGAATAAGGGCTAGTTCACACTGTGTTATCCATTTGTAAAATTACCTGTTGCAATTTAATACATTCATTAACTTTAATATCCATATGGTTATTTATATATTTGGAATTACCAATTGATGAACCGAGTAAATCAATTCCTTCTCCATATATCTTATTAATTGAGTCAGGAAATATATCCCACGAGATGTCATTGAAATTTGGCCACAAAATTTCACATTTCCTAGGGTTAATTTCAAGACCTACATCTGAAGAAACTTGTAGAATAGTATCCAATGTTAATTTCACTTCATTTATATTTCCTATTATAATACCATCATCTAAATAAAATAATGATAGGTTCAAATTAGGGAATTTGGTAGTAATTATATCAGTAAGTTTTTTTAAAGCTAATGAAAATAGTAATGGGCCGATAGAATCACCTTGCTGAACACCTCTAGAGCTTAGAAAAAACTCATTGTTTCACCAACTGAAATGAGTCTTATGCCTCCGTCTTTTTTTTCAGTGGATAAAGATTAGCGCCGTAGAAATATTGAGCAATATTATGATTAACTTTTCCAGCTGCTAATAGATTTACTGTATCAGTAATAGCCTTAATAAAATATTCCTGTTACATAGTGGTTATACCACGAATAGCTTCACGAAGATGGTCAGGAGAAAGTTTACTTGGACCCGCACAACTAGCTACAGGAAAGGAATCCAACATAAACATAACTTCCTTAGTAGTAAACTGAATTGACGAATTAGTTTGCGTAGAAGGAATTTCAATTGGATGAAGTCCTTTAGGGTGTTTATCCTGTAGAGTTGATATAATATCCTGAGAAGCATCTGCTATACCATTAGATAGAAGGGCTTTAATACGAAAAGAACTCACCTCGGCTATCCTAAACTACAAAACAATCTCCAGCCGAATTATATCAATAATACTAGCCGCACAGCCAGTAAATATGATTATCATCCAGATATACACGCCTACAAGTGATTACTATGACGAATATATTGAAATTTTCTATGAAGAGATAGAAAAAACAATGGCGTAGACAAATAAAAAGATATTTTAATTATACAAGGTGATTGGAAGTCAATAGTAGGTGATTCTAACAAATAATGTAATAATGCGGTAGGTACATTTGCTCTTGGTAAGACTAATTCAAGAGGCATTATGCTTCTCGAATTTGCTACTAAGCATAAATTTACACTTGCTATACTCTCTATATCCACAAAAGCCTCAAGAAAAGCCACTTGTCACTCTCCAAATGGTCACACACATAATCATATTGCTTTTATATAACTCCTCTGAGGTTCAAATCAAGTATATACAAATCATCAAAAGATATTATCCTGGTGCGGTAATAAATAGTGACCACGATCCTGTTCTTTGTAATATGAGACTGAAATTACGTTCACAAAATATGAAGAAAAGCAATAGAATACTGTTTAACCTTGAAAAACTAAACAACACACATACAATCAATGAATATAAAGATGAATTAGAAGCTAACCTGGCAAATATTAATATAGATGAATTATCTACTGATAATGCTTATATACAAATATAAAAGTCAATAACAGATACAGCACAAATTATTCTAGGAAAATACAGATTGAGAAAACAACCATGTATAACGGATGAGATTCTGGAATTATGTGATAAAAGACGAAGATTGAAAGCAGCAAAACATCAAAGTAGTAAGCATGCTGAGGAATACAGAATAATGCACAATATTATAAGAAAAATCATGAAAGATAAAAAAAGATGAATGGATGAAATCACAATGTAATACAATTGGTTATGAATTAAAAAGAGGTGTTCATAGCAAGAGAGCTTGTAATACTATAAAAGCAATCACTAATTCAACAAATAGGAAAATATCAAATATTGAAGATGCCAACGGTATATATATACCATTAGAAAAAGATAGATGGACAGAATATTGCAAAGATTTATATAACTACCCAATAAAAACTGACCGAGCCAAAGCAGAAACAGATAATATCCGTGAAGATGATGAACACTGTTCATTGAACAGCCACTACCAATACTGAAGTCAGAAGTGATACACGCCATAAAAAGTCACCAGGAATTAACAATGTACCAAGCGAGCTATTAAAAGGAGGTGAAGCGTTAAATGATATAATCACAAAGATTTGTCAGAAAGTATGGTCCACAAACCAGTGGCCAGATGTATGGTCAACCTCTCTAATCATCCCTATTCCAAAGAAAGGAGTTCTCAAAAAATGCTCAAACTATCGTACTAGAAGTCTTATCAGCCATGCAAGCAAAATTCTCATGAGAATTATATTGTACAGATTAATTCCACAAGCCGAAGATATTCTAGTAGAAGAACAATCCGGTTTTAGAAAAAATCGAAGCACAACTGAACGAATTATTAACTGCAGACTAATAATGGAAAAAAACATCGATCTTCAACGTCAAGTTTATCATAATGTCATTGATTACATGAAAGCCTTTGATAGAGTATGGCATGAGGGTTTATGGCACGTGGTGTCTTCTTTTGGAAGAGGCACATATATAATTCAATGTATTAAATCATTCTTCTAAAAGAAGCGTACTGCTAAATAATAATATTGGAACAAAGTTTAATACAACAGTAGGTGTTAGGCAAGGGTGCTTATTATCGCCTGTTCTGTTCAATATATTCCTGGAAAAAATAATGCTGTATTCTATAACAAACCAACCATCTAGTATATCTATAGGAGGCAGAAAATTCAATAACCTAAGATTTGCAGACGATATTGATCTTATAGCATGTTCCGAAAGTGACTACAAACTATAATTGATGCACTACAACAACATCGACAGCATACGGCATGGAAATTAATCATTATAAATGCAAATTTCTTGTCAATGGAGAAGTCCAACATCAATGATTTGTATGTACGATAAACAGATTGAAAATGTGGAACATTTTAAATACCTCGGAGCAATGCTTACGAATTCCGGCAACTCAAAAAATGAAATTCGTATACGATTAGCTACGGCAGTTTCAGCATTAGTAAAACTGGAAAAGATCTAGCGTATTGGAGAAATCGAATTCAAACTTAAATTTAGATTATATAACTCATTAGTTCTTTCAACATTGCTTTATGGCTGTGAAACATGGAATCTGTAGAAGAATCAAAGAAGAAGATCCGAGGTGTTGAGTCAAAATCTCACAGGCGTATCCTGAATATAAGCTATAAAGAAATAAATATGAATATATTGGTCAATAATTTAATAAATGAGAAAGTCGGCTCGTATGTACCTCTTCTTGGTAGGTATAATTATGCGAAGAAAAATGACCACATTCATAAATATTACTTGACACGATTCCATGTTTAAAAAAATTATTCGAGGCTATGTCGAAGGTAATAAAAAAATAGGAATACCTAAGAAAAATAGGTTAAATGATATTTTTGAATACTCTAATCTCCCTCTTCAGAAACTTTTATGTATTGCAAAAGATCGTTCTAAATGGAGAAAGTTGTTAACAACACTGTCATGTTCTGCCCATACGATGCCAACGTCACGGGATTAGTAACTAAATAATTAATTTAACAAATTCATTATCCCTATCATAACATGTAAATTTTCCAACTTATATAAATGATAATATTATTTATCTTGTATTCTCCATCTCTCAACATTCTGAACTCATTGTAAGTAATATTTCTATACTTGATCTACTTTCGATCACTTCCTAATCTCATTCAAAACTATCTATACTATCACTCCTAGTCAGAAAAAACGTATTACATACAGACCCATTAAGAATATTAATTATATGATATTCTTAGCTGACTTACATTCTGTTTTAGGTGACTACTATTATTCTTCAGTTGTATTAAATTCCATACTATCCCATTTTCTTGATAAATATGCATATTAAGGGGCGTGCCCCTTCAAAAATCATATCAGTAACTTTCCATCCTGACACCCTATGGTTTACTTCCTTTTCTTGAAATTATCACTTCGTAAATCTGAAAGAAAATAACTATATTTGCAATCTTCATCTTCTTGAGCTTCATTCATTGATCAACGTAAGATCTACAAGTTAGTAATTTCCTATGCTAAATCTAGATATTATACTTGGGTCATAAACGATCTTGCTTCTGATAACCGATGACTTTTCAGACAAACTAATAAGCTGTTATCTCCACCAACACTTCAGATACTAACATATATAATAAAATGTCTCCATTATAATATGGATTTCTCTTCTCCAAACCATTTCTAATAAGATTGAATACATCATAATAAAGATCAAGAACCATAATCCTACTGCCAACTATACTTCAATCATGGTTACCTCACTTATATTTTATTGATTTCTTAACTTTTTTTCGTCCGCCACATATAGCTATCATATATAAACTCCTATAGGATATATATCCATCCATATGTACACATCCATCCACTTCGATATCTCCCCCCGATCATGTTCCATTATATGTTTTTAACCTTTACTACGATTATATATATATTCAACTATCTGTAAGACCATCTCATATTCCCTAAGTTTAGTTACCGTCCCTTCTATTTTTAAACAAGAAATAATCACTCCCATTCTTAAAAAAACCTTCAACTCGATCCCGAATCACTTCTCAATTATCGCCTACTTTCTAAGCTACCTTTGGTTAGTAACATTTTGGAAATAGTTTTCTCTCGTCAACTAATCTCCTATTTGACCGCATAATCTTCATATTCCTCAAGAAAGTAGTTTTCGATGAGGACACTCCACAGAACCAACACTACTAAACGTAATTGATGTCATAACTTTTACCCTTAATACTAAAAATGTCTGCCACCTAGTCATGCTGGACATATCCAGTACTCTCGATACACTTGACCATCACATTTTACTGTCCCGTCTACATCTTCTTGGAGTTAGATACCTTGTCTTCTCATGGTTTACTGCATATCTATCAACCGTGTTAACAGTGTAAACATATAATTATTTGTCTTCCCCTTCTCCTATGAATTATGGTTTCCCCAGGGATAAGTACTCTGTCATTCACTTTTCTCTATTTATTTATATCCACTACCATCCATAATATCTAAATATCCAAATATATATTACCATATATATACAGATGTCATAAACTATATATATATATATATATATATATATATATATATATATATGTTTCTTCCCACTGATGCATCACCAGGTTTTAATAATCAACTATCCAATTGTTCTAATAACACTAAATGATGGCTTATTTTACATAATCTTCTTCTTAATGCCTCCAAAACTATATTGTTGAATCGTTCTCCATCTCATACTTATTTCCCTCATTTTCTAATTGATAATATTGTAATCTAGTCTTATCCTACTGCATCCAACATGGGTTTACTTTTCGAATCGACTCTTTCCTTCATTTCTCATATTACTGCAATCACTAAACTATATTTTATCATATTTGTAAGATTATAAATTAGGATTATATTTTTCCTCACTCCTCATCAATCTTCCATTATCCTCTATCTACTTAATGTTTAATTATTATTTCTATAATGTATAAAAGAAATATATTTAAACAAGTTTGAAGTAATCTAAATAATATTAAATTCATGTGTATCCGTTTAATAAATAATATTACATTATTATTATGTAAAGATAATATTTAAAGAATGTCTATGAAAACATTTTGAAAATTTATTTTAAAAAATGTCTTAAATTATTAAATATTTTTATTTATTTATTGAACTATTACTATCATATAACATAAAATAATGTAGTAATCTATGAAAGCTAAATCTTAAATAATGGGTATAATATCTTCAATAATGATACATCTATAAATTTACATAAATTATACAAATAATATTATAACTTTATCAACAAAATATTTAATTATAATTCTATATATGCGTATTTTATATATATCATATTAATATTATTTCAATAACAAATTATATTTTAAATTTAATAATTATAAAAATATAGCATTGTTACACTGATTTGATTAATCGTTAATATCAGTTCTATATTATTGTAATAAATGTCGTAGAAAGAATTAGAAATATATTAGAAAGTAAGAATTGATTTTTTTTTCCTTAATCGTTAATATCAGTTCTATATTATTGTAATAAATGGCGTAGAAAGAATTCGAAATATATTAAAAAGTAAGTTGCATAGGTAAGATTAGTACGTAATGATGTTGTATTAAAATAGAATATAGTATACGCATATAATGATTAGATTTATAATAAATACATATATTAACTGTGTACTTAATTGAAATCAGATTTTCTATGTACCGTTTACCTATTTAAATATAGATTAATAATATATTTTCATAAGTGAATTTCACTTTTATATAAGCCCTATTATATTAAATCCTCATTATTTAATATATACTATACATTGGTTATACATTGTATACTATTCAATGTATAGCCTATATCATTGTTAGTGAATATGGAAACAATATTGGGCAACACCAATAGAAAATATGCTATATTATTGTGAAGCCCTTTACAAGAAAACAAACAATATTTGTTTAATAAATATTATTATTATTATATCAAGAATATTGTAATCTAGTCATAATGTATAATTAGTCATTAATAAATCATTTCTCTATAACAGTGGTTCCCAACCTATGGGTCATTTGGTTTTTTTTTGTGAGTCATGACTAGGGATGTAAATGATGCCTATTATGAGACTATAATGATACTATTGGTTTTTGATGCCGAGCCGACTTTCACTTTTGGAAAAAAAAACGAACCCAGGCCGAGACGAGACTCTAGCCAAACGAGCCCGAGTTGAGACTTTTACAAATTTTACCGAGTCGAAATGATGCTTTTTTGAAATTACATTATAATACTAATTTTTATATATTTCAAATTTACATCAATTTAAAAATAATAATATGCGCCAACTTCATGATTCAGGGAATAATAATGTAAATTTCATCAGTGGTGTAAATAATACCGAGCCGAGACTTTCATTTTCGGAAAAAAAAACGAGCCCGCGCCGAGCCGAGACTATAACAAAACGAGCCCGAGCTGAGTTGATACTTTAGGTAAGTGAGACTGAATAATATTTTAGATGTGAGCATCATTTACATCACTAGTCATGACTCATGAGCCAATTTCTAAAAAATAAAATAAATGCTAATAAGCATAACCTTTTGTTGAGAAAAATTGAAGATGGAAATATATATTTTAATGTCTATTAAAGTTTATATTATTTATTTATGATTAAAGTATAATATTACAAAAATTAAATCGTTTATTGGGTCATGTATATTTTTAAGTTAAGAATTATCAAAAAAGGTCATGGTGATAAAAGGTTGGGAACCACTGTTCTATAATAACACTATAGTGGACCAGTATATTCATACTCAAAGATCAATTGAACATCTATTATTTATTTTTAATAACAATTTAATTATACATATTATAACATCAATAGAATATATTTAAATAATAATAATAATATCTAATTAAATAAGAAGCCTTGCATCTTGATACAAGACATATTTATAAGATTAATACTTTTATATAATCTATATTTATTTAATGGTCAAATATCACTTTTAGGTTAATAAATACATTTGCTATATTTATATTTTATACATCTTTAATTATTAATTATATATATATATTTGAGTAGTACACAATGGTGTAATAATAAAATATAATATGATAAATACATGTATTATATTAACATATAATGGTTAAATTTAAAATATAACAAATAAATATATTAAATAGACTTAATTGACATTAAATGTTATGTAACATACTTATAAATTCATATATATATATATATATTTAATATAATATTAGATTAATATATATATATATATATATGTTGTTGTTGTAACTATTGTATATAACAATATATTATGATATAATATTGTAAAGTAAAATATATATTTAAAATGTAATATATATTTATTTATGTTGTATATTTAAAATCACTATATTATTAAATTTTATATTAAATAAATATGTGAATCTATTAAAATTACAATTAAAAATAAACATTTATTTTAACATATTATGCATAATGATCATTCTAAAATAGTGCATTTTATTGATTACACTTTTTTTATGAATTCAATTTTTATTCGATCAAATATAATTTAGTAATTTGTTACTAACTAATCTGTTTTATAAGTACCTTAAAATCATGTTTTATGAATGTAGTACAAATAAAATATTAACAAATATTAATGTATTACTATATATTAGTATAATTGTATAAGTAGTATATTTTAGAACATAACTAGTATATTTTCAATTAACAAATATTCTATTTATTATTTTATTGAATAACTGAAATAAGTATTATCTCAAACAAAATATTTTCTCATAGTCACTAGTATTTAAAAATATATTCAATGAATTTTTTATATTATCTAATATTTGTTGATATAAAAATAATATATATATATAACACTGTTTGCATAATTTCTAGAGTATATATATAAAAAATAAAGTTGATCATTTTGTAAAAAAATATATATATTCAAATATGAATTACATATAATAATAAATTTGCATTACAAATTATTTCTGTAAATATATATCAAGTTTATAAAGTTAAGAAAATGTTGGCTATGTTCCAATTATTTTCCCATAATAGAATATATTGTATTAGCAAGTATCGCCTATCTATTTACATGTTAATTGAACGTTATGTATCTGCAATACTTCCCTCTATTAAATATATATCATACATTTATATATTCATAATTATAAATAATTAATTATCAATTTAAATTATAATGTAAAAACTAATTTACTTATTATTATTAATAAGACATATTATTAAATAATAAAACACAAGTTTAACATGAATATTTATCTATCAATTTTTTTATTTCTAAGACAAAGTTTGTAAATTTCCAACGAATAGCTTGTTTCTTCCTGTAAAGATTTTAATTTTAATTAATTTAAAATTACAATTATTTTCAAAATTTTTAATTATTTAAAAACATTAATTTTAAACAAATCATTCACCTAGTCGTATCCAATGTTTTATAGTATTCGTAGTATAATTAAATTATAATAATGTAGCCGTATATCGCATAACTAATGTGATTCGCAAACCTCGCATTCTTCCCTGTCCTTCAGTTCGTTGTTAATCCTCTCTTTGATCCACTCGAAGCCGTGCTGGACGAGCAGGTCAAGCGAGTGGCCGTGTTTCTTCACTAACTCCAGAAGGGCGTAGCAGATGAACTCGTCTCGTCGCGGGTACGATGACATCACCTGTCAATCATTAGTGGGGGCGTGACTACTGGCGACTGTGTGTCATTAACGGTGTGCTTTAGCCGGTAATGTTACATTGATAGATAGGCTTTTTATACTCTATTATTTATATTACTTTTTGAATAAACACTAAATTGATTCAATTTTAGATTGTAAAGTATATATATATATATATATAAATATAGTATAAATATATATATATATATTAAAGATTAGAATAGCTATTATGTATTTATTATATAATATATAATAAATATATATATATATATATATATATATATATATATATATATACATATTATGTACAAAAAACATGATTTTAATGACCATACTAATTATTAAAAAAATGAACTACGAATTATAATAAAGTAAAGATTAGAGTTTAATTAACTGAATTATATATAATCATAGTCTATAATGTAAAGGCAGACTGATTTATTAACAAATCATTAAAATAGTACAAATAAATATACTTTTATGTGCACAAATTGAATATTTAAATAATAAGATTGTAAAATGTATTATTATATATAAGATATATCAATAATATATATATATATATACATTAAATAACCTCGAGTACATATATTAACTGCTTCGTAAGATCATCCAGATTAGCTCTGGACACTGTAGTAATAGATATAAGTATAGTTGTACATCGCAATATTGTGGTAATAATCGTATCAATATTAATAGAAAACCTATAGAGTTATATCATTGATATGTGTAAAATTAATCTAATTAATGTACAATTCAAACGATATTAAGTTTTTATAATAATATATTAAGGGAAATTGTACATGTATCGGTGACAGGTGACAAATCCGACCATTTCTCATGTAACATAAAATGTATATCTCAAAGGAAAGTAATATATATTAATCATCCCTTATTTAAGTGAAATGCTTACCATGCATGTGTTTTTTATTTAGGAAAAATATCCAGAAAAATATTCTATATTCTCATGAAAACATAAAAATATTAATTAATTGCTTACACTTTGTGTATGGATAATTAATATAATTAATAGAAAATGTAATTATAATTTGATATAAAAAATAATTTTAAACATAATATATAATTTAATTTTTATAATTTTGCTTAGAGAAATCTGAAATTGAAAAATAAAATTTAAATTGAGCATAAATATAATAATTTAAATTGTTTCATAATTTTAATAATAAATAAATGTATAATTCACGGATTATACTATAATTAGTTATCAATAGACCTATAGTTATCTATATAATATATTGATATCATATATATTTACATCCCTAATAAATTATTACAATTTTTCTGCAACATAAACTGCATTATATTAGTTCTATATTAAACACAATGATGTATACAATTTTTGTTCGGTATGCATAAACCAAGGCGTTTTTTTTATTAATTATAAATACAATGTTAATTGTTGTACCATGTCGTTTTGGGTATCAATTTATATCTATTTTGTCTTCATTATTTTTATTTATTTATTTTTTGTTTACCTAATAAACAATATATATTATTATTATTAATTACATAGAAGTACTATGTTAGCATTATATACTGCGCTTATACATATATATATATATATATATATATATATCAGGGTTGTTCAGTTTTTTTGATTCTGTTTTTTGATTTGATTTTTTTGGTTTTTTTAATTTGTGTATATAAAATTATTGATTAATATATCAATTTCAATATTATATCATTTAAAATTAGTATCTATTTAATATTAATAATAATAGTATATATTATGTATATTATATAAATTAAACAATGTATAATATCAAAAAAATATAATAATATTAATAACAATTTACTTCATAAAAATAAATAATGATAAATATATTAATTTCAATACTATATTATCATAAAATATTAGTTTCAATATTATTAATAATATTATAGATTATATTATATAAAGTATACATGTATAATTTCAAAAAATATAAGAAAATAACAATTTACTAACAAAAATAATATTATTAATATGGTGATATTTTATATGAAATTTATTCATATTTTATTTGAAATGGATCAAAGAATTAGATATAAAATGTATATATTTTAATATTATTATATATGATAAGATCAAAGCATTTAGTAAAATATTTACTTTTTTCATTAGTTCTAGAAAATTATATATTATAACATATATTAATATAATTATATTATGAATGCATTTTTTTTAAATATATACAGATTTATTTATATTTCATTTATCATTCTGTATTCATTTAATATATTTAATATATGTATTAAATAATATACAAGCCTGGCTGAAAGAAAAATATAATTTGACTAGAATTTACTGAATCCTTGTATACTATAATACTTTTTAATATAACATATATGAAATATCTAATAATAATCATATATCTATAGAAATATTTATTACAAATAACATTCAATATAAATAATATAAGTATTAATAAAAACTATTTAATATATAAAAAAAATCAATATTCTTTACAAAAAAAAACAATAAAATAATAAAACCTGATATATATATATCTAGAAAAATATTACATAATTCAATGAATAATATAACATATTTAATTGTTATTATTGGATTTAAAAACATATAATTTATTAATATATTTGAATATCTTTCTAACAGTATGACTCATACTAGTACAACTTTAATTATTAATTATTAATTATTAACTTAATACGCTAAGATCAATTTAAATAAATATTATGTGATAATTATCAATATGTTTCATATATACAATATTTAAAATATAAAATATATCTTGATTATTAGTTACGACTAGTTTAAATATGTATGTAAATACATTATTTTTAATATTTGTTTTATATCGAACAATTAAAAAATATTTAAATATAATATAAATGAATTGTATTTATCCATTTACACTATCAATAAACGTGAAATATATCAATAATATTAGAAGCATTCACATATGAGATACGATTCGATGACTAACCGTTATTAATATGGGAAACTATCTGAGATAGGAGAAACGAGGATTTCATTTGCAATGTTTTATTCGGCGACTGGAATGATAAAAATACTATGAAATATTACAATTACATATCATATATAAGTATAATAATAATAATAATAATATCAGATTTAGTTGATGATTGAGATCAGAAACCCAGGTATGGTATAGAAGTTCTACAGAGTTCTATCTACATGCCAACCTGCCCTTGGTAATGAGAGAATTAATACAAAAACGAATAAATATAGAGTATAAATATTTTGTAATTCTATTTTGTGTATTCGTATTCCGTCTCTGATAAAAAATCAACACAATAATGAATACGATATACATATTTATGACTTATTACTGTTCTAAATGATGTGGTTTCATTTGATTTATACACAAAGTGGGATACCCCTCTACTTCCCCGCAACTCACCAGCAATATAGTAACGTTAT
The DNA here is from genome assembly GCA_964019155.1 of Osedax fenrisi. NCBI lineage: Eukaryota > Metazoa > Annelida > Polychaeta > Sabellida > Siboglinidae > Osedax > Osedax fenrisi. The sequence continues at coordinate 15,532,041 of OZ025246.1, read as the reverse complement.
AGGCGGGTATCCCATTACAACTTGATAGAGAATAGTTTTAAAGTTACGATATACCGGCGAGTTGCCGGAAATATTCGTAGTGGGATGTGACCTCCTTTATATATGTAAGCTGTGTGTGTCGGTTAATGAAAACTCACCGATAATGATGTGTCTGGTTAGGTGGTTCAAGATTCCCATCAAACAGTAATAGCCTCGTAATAGCAGAATATTTAATAGCCTCAAATGTTTACATTGTGCTATTATGCTGCTATTGTGTTGGCATTAAATTTATATTATGCTGCTATTAATATTAATTATCTTAATTTGTCATCCTATTATGCTGCTGTTATGTTACTATTTAAAGTCTATTACACTATTATTATGCTGCTATTATGAGGCTATTACTGTTTTCTGGGTTTATTAAATATGAGTGTGTTATAGCATACGGCTAAGGTACTAGTGGTTCTACATCGGGTCTGGACGGTTAACGAAGAAGGGTTTGCCCACTGCTCGTGTAAACATTCCGAAAGCGTATAACGCAACCACATTGTTTAGTTAATCCGATTATGAAGTTTACCTTCTCTTTATGATTATCAAAATATGAAATTAATAAATATACGGAAATAGCGTTTATATTATATCGTTTATACGCGTGTGAACAGAACGTCCGATATTTTCTACCTGTGTAGTTAACACAATAGATATGATTGCATTTATAACATATGGGATTTATAATTATAAGACATAAGATTGAAATATTAAGGGGAAGCCCGGAGTTGGCGAATTTATTTTTTATAATAACATACTTAAACAATGGTATATATATATACGAACATTTTATATAAGTACATACACCGCAAAATAAACAATGGTAAATAATATAACTAAGTATTATTAATATAAACGATAACAAATAATAAAAAATCAACCATAACTAAAAACTTATATAGCTTTTAAAAAATAGCAAATGTTTATATAGTTTACGTGTAAACTTTCAAACGACATGCCCCCTTAACATAATATCATTAGAATAAATATATAATATATATATATATATTATCATTTATTGTTATTAATTCGTAAAAATTAATTTTATTATTTTCAACTGATTTATATTTTTTTTTGTGTATTTTGTTATTTTACATTTTTTGTACACAATAGAGAACATTCAACGTTATTTTTGTGTCTAAATAAACATTCATTCATTCATATATATGAATATATTTCAATAGTACCTGTATGGTGTTGATTAAGAGCTGTAGTCCGTCATACTTGTCAATAAAGGTGTCTAGACCAGGCTCAAAGTTTCTCACGATACCTGTACAATAAAGAGAATATAAATAACATAAATATTGAGTTACTAAATAGATAGGTAATTAATATATTATATTATTATTAAATTACTTGTATTTCAATACAAATTAAAACTTAATACAACGATTCAATGAATAAATTATTAAAAATTATATGTAAACAAATTAACTAATAATTTACCATTTATATTATATTAAAGAATACATTTATTAAATAATAAAAATTATATAATAGAACAATCATTTTCAAAGAATTTTATGAAACTATATATGTAAATTTATGAATATTAAATTTATATTCTATATAGAAAATGTATGTGCTTTATATTATAACTTATAATATCCCAAGCAACCAATGAACCAACAACCGTCTATTGATTACATTTTTTTATTTTATCAATTTTCATTAGATATTAAATATATTTAAATTAATTATTATGGTATGCTGGTTATAGGGATTATTATTTTATGATTTAATATTTAATGTGTTAATATTTTTATTTTGTATTTGTATTTGTATTTTATAAAATGTATTTATATTTGTATTTTTATTTGCTGATTTAAGTAAAAATGTATTTGTATTTGATAAAGTGTATTTGACCCCAACCCTGATCATTACCACTACTAGCGATCACAACCACCAACATGATATTGTATACAAGATAACTATATAATGCTATGTAGACCACTACAACTAGTACTAGATAGATATCATTACCATTACTTGAGATCACCAACATGATATAGCTAACAACGCCTTCTCCCCTACCAGATGCTGTTCCCCGTTGCCTTCAGTAGCTGAGGCTGTAGCTGTTTGGTTGTCTGCAAGTAGTTCCGTGAGGCGTATCATCAGGTCGGCAGTGTCTAGGGCGGCTTGTTGACAGTGAGGGTTGTTCTGTACCTGTGAGGTGGTGATGGTGATGGTGGTGATGGTGGTGGTGGTGGTGGTGGTGGTGGTGGTGAACATTGTGTGCGGTACGATATGTTATATTTATTTATTTTCATTTGTTTCATTTTTATCACACACACACTGTTGAGTAATGTAATTCGTTTTATATTTTTACGGCGTCTAAATAAACTATCAAATCAAATATGTATACGAGGGTGAACTAGGAAATATGGTCTTCGATACGACTATTTATAAGGAAAACGAGTGTAGAGGGAGACATTCAGAACAACATGTTAACAATCATTTCGCTACGCGATATGAATGAGCCGTTGCGATACACTTATTACATCGTGGTGCATTCGTACGGAAATAGTTATTTAGAATTATTTTTACCTATTTTATGAATGAATTTATTTACCGAATATTGGCTATAATAATCGGAGGGATACCCAGAAGCTATGTGTAGCTTATACTAAGTATACCCTCGAAGGTAATCGACAATATATCGAATAAGGAGCCGCGTTAAGCGCACGATTGTAATGATCGACTAGCGCTGATTAACGACTATTTATGGTTTGTGCGTGTACACGGATGCGATGAGTCATCAACTAGACCCGTCCTATAGGTCTAAGTCTATACCGGAATATGGATTAGGAGTATCCTAGTACGATAGTCCATATTACGGAGATGGGTAAAGATTTTCCTAAGACGATTCTAGGACGATTTATTTTCCGCGAAGAACTGACTGAATAACCGATGAGTGGCACCTAGTAGTGCCGCGCTATGGAGCTAAATCTAAGTACCAGAATAGCGATCAGATGAGCACACCTAGACTTGACCCGGGCGTCGTCGCAGTTCAGCAAAGGCATCAGAATGTTGTAACCTCCGATTGTATTGAAATCTAGTGATGTAGTGGTACGGTATTATGTACGAGAAAATATATCGTGAAATCCATTAAAATTTAAACTCAATACAATTATTATTATATATCTGTATGAATACTTTTTAAAGGGGGTTCCCACTACCAGTATTTCCAGAAATGTTTACAAGAAAGTGATTTTCTAGCAAGTTGTAGTGGGATACCCCCTTTAAAGTTGAACTATATTACAGGCAAATTTCCAGAAAATAAGGGGGTATCCCACTACAATTGTAGTTAACTTGCTAGAAAATCACTTTCTAGAAAACATTTCTGGACATTATTTCCAGAAATACTGGTAGTGGGTTACCCCCTTAAGTCATTCATTTAATTCATATACATGATTATAATATAGTATCACTTATAATTTACATACGTATTTGTAATATAATGTATATACCTAACGATGTGTTAGATCTTACAATTGTACATACTATTATAGGTTACACTAAGACTTTGTAACTTATTATTATTATTATAGCTAGTCACAACGCACAGCGATTTGTTACTGCACTTGATGCTCAGTATAAAGTATTATTGGTGTTCAGATAGCGAGCAACAAGTACCGCGAGTGCGGTGACTTGTTACTAGGTATATTATTAAAAATGGAACATGTTGAATATGACGGCGACTTGTTACTGTGCTTGTTACCGAACAAATTAGTTGTTCACATAGCGAGCAACAAGAACGGAGACTTCTTACTCGAAAATAGAATTTTCATAGATTTTAGGCAGCGACTTGTTACTGCGCTTGATGATGCGCTTGATGCTAGCGGTGTGTACACGGCTTTATGAATTAAAATATTTATTACGCAAATTTTAAATGTTGATCCATATTAAATATAATATTATTATATTATTGAGATATATACGATTAATCCTATGGATTTAATGATGCACCGATGACAGCTCAG
>OZ025246.1:15440531-15523031 GCA_964019155.1 Osedax fenrisi | reverse complement strand
TAATATTATTATAAATATCTAGTAAATATAAATATATATATATATACCCAGCTAACAGTAAGAGCAGCATATGCTAGAGACTGTTGTTTACAAGATGTTTACATTGTGCTATTATGCTGCCATTATGCTGCTATTAATTTGTCATGCTATTATGATGCTGTTATGCTGTTATTATTCTGTTATTATTAGAATATGAAGGTGTGTAGGGGTACTGGAATGATTTTGTATATAGGGGGACCAACCATAGAGCTTGAGAGAATTTCTCTAGCTCTATGGGACCAACCAATCTAAATAAATTGTGTGGTTATAATGGGGGGGACCAATACATAGGATATAACTTTCTTTATATCGATGCCATAGACATTAGAGTGAGGTTACGCCCCATCTATGTATATGACAGAATATATTCTCTAAACTGTTCATAATTATTATTTTATACGATTATTATAAACAAATTAATATATTTTGAATTTAAATAATATATATATATATATAAATAACTTATTACTTTAAAAATTGTAATGGTTATCACGTTAAAATAAATCTAAATTTAATTGTAAAAATCACACACTTTCTAAATAACATGAAATGATAAGGGCCTTGACAAAAACTAAATTAAATTTAGTCTAGTTATTGTTCAATATTTGGAGATCTATATATATGCTTAATTAAATAATTTAACATTCTGTTTTTAATATTAGCATAATACTACAATGTAAAACAATGATATTCAAATTAACTTCAATTTATTCAACGCTATGAAACCAAATTATAATATTCAGTCTCTTATAATACTGATATTTTATGAAGAGAATGTATCCCAGTATATTCGATTAATATATTGGTAGTAACGTTTTATGATAAGATTTGTTAAAATATTAATACATTTTATGTAAATATTATTTTTAAATTATTGCACTATTTATTTTTGGATTGAAAATATTATTTATTATTTACGAAAATATATTATTGCATCATATAATATTTGCCCATGTATATTATTTAATCATGAATTAATTTGTATTCATGTTTACGCAATCTAGACAAGGTCAACTCTGAAATGGAAGTTATTATATCAAATTGTTTCAGAATCACAATCCTCCATGATACAGAGTTTAATTCTTTGTTACAATATTTCCTTATTTATTTATAAATATATATAATTATTATGGTATTATAAACTATCATTATTCTCAAACTGTTATTATAATATAGTGATGTTTGTTTGTAATAGTAATTATATTTACTATATACACTTTACATAATATTTTATTAAGTTTTCTTTGATTATTTATTAAACAACTTTGAATGTGATTTTCTCAAGTTTTTACTTTTCATGGATGATCTCGTAAGCCTCTAGTCCTTCAATTTCAGTTTTTGTTTAATGTTTAGAATGTGAATGAATAACATATACTATTGTATAGAATTTAATTATTTTATATATTTATTAAATAAAATAAAATAATACATTAAAAAACAATACTTTTTTTCAATTCTTACAATAATATGTTTATATCACTTTAAAATTAAATTTAAAATCGTATCTTCTATTTCAACATCACTTTATATCATATATTAAATAATATACAAATTATTGCAATATCTCTATTAGTTTTTTAGCCTGTGTTTTTAGATAGCACTATTTTTAAATGTATATCATTAGCAGCAACGTTTGCCTTTATACGTTTTCAGTTATACAAATATAGCATACAAAGTTATGTTAAATTAAACTATACATATAAAATAATAAAATATAATATGTAATTTTTATTAATTGTATATGTTATACACTTTCTACAATATTTCGTTAATATCAGTTTGTAATTCTCTAAGATATATTGACGTCTGATTAAAACACGAGACTCTCCGGGGCTTGTCCCTTGTAGATGATGGCTATCTTGTTTTGACAGTGTGTGTTCCTGAGATAAATCTGTTGGTCATGTGATAGTGTGTGATTAATGTGAAGTAAGAAACGGCTGTGTACTACAAACGTGTATTAACTCCAGAGCTTGTATTTTGTCATCGTCATCTGTATTCTGGCCTAGTTTGAAAAATATCTTATTTCCGGTATCGTAGATTGCCATTTCCTGTAAAAATATCAATTTAATAAATGTAATTTTTGAATCATAAATGAATTTCATAAAAATTTACATTTAATTAATATTATTATTTTTTAAATATTGTCAATATCATAAATATTGCCTTTAAAAATTAATATTAAAATATATAGTTTTAATTAAAAATAATAATTAAATGAGTAAATATTTCTAATAAAATTATCAAGGATAGGACGTCCTGTAAGTCGGCCCGTAGAGCATGTTTTTTTTTATATAATAAGACCTGGTACGTACATTAAGATAGTACCTGTAGAAAGCAAAATCTGAAAAAAAAATTATATCCACGCATTATTTACTGAACATTTTTTCCTAAAAAACCATTATGGGTAGATACAAATAGTAACATGGGGTTAATAGGAAGTCACCGATGTTGTCTCCGGAAAACGGAGAATGATAGTTCTCCTCAGGTTATAGATTTATTGCATGGAAACGACTGGACGTGGATAGGGAATGTGGTATGGTTCGTGGAAGTAATTTAAAGTGTTCATTAATCAGTTTGTATAGAGTTTACACCACTTGTATACAGTGTTCACCATGTGTTAATAAAAACACATATATTGTCTTGTAATTATATTTATAAATTATTGCATATCAATACAAATTTCAGAATATTTCCTGGATTTTGTTTGCAAATTCCTAGAAATATTTGAAAAAATATGAATGATGTTGTTATTTTGAACTTCACCACATGTATACTATTGAGTTAACATTCATTCATAGCAATCAAGTTTCAACGACATTTTAAACTAATGAAATATGATTTATTTTATAACAGCAATTGATAATAATTTTATAATAATTCATTTTTTACTCTTACTTACTTTATTAACTTATTCTTATTATGAAATTTAAAGTTTGCGTGGAACTTTAAATTTTGTAATTTTCATTAAAAACTTAATTATGAAAAAAGTAATCATAGTATTTAAAATGAATAATACAATATGATTAAAATACATGTATATATGAGTTAAGATATTATTTTAAAAAACATTCTAGAAATGGGTTAATTAATTCAAATAAATGTATATTTCTAGGAAAAAAAATGTCGTTCATAATTTTAATTTTAATAAATATACACCATGTTACATATACCAAACTTTTTGTTTTCAAATATGATAATTTATAATTTTTAAGTAAATTTATATTTGAAAAAAAAAATTATTTTTAGCTGAGTTAATTTTGTTTACATATTTTATTTGTTATTTGTCATACATTTAAATATATGATAACCAGGGCCGGCTTAAGCATACTATGGGCCCCGGGCAAAAAAAACACATGGGCCCCATAATAATTTTTATAACATATTAATAAGGTCATTCTAGCAATAACTAATATTTTTATAACTATTACAATTATATATATATATACATAGGTTATATTATTATTCTATGCATAATACAATTATGTACAAATATTTAAAATCTTTAAATTTTGAGTTTTATAAATGTTAGTTTTTCATATATATATTTACATGTTTCGTGTGAAGGAAGTGCCCTTTAAGATATGTATAATATATAGAGGTGCACCTCCATGGAACTCATTCACTCCATGGATGGACATATATAGTAAGTTGCACCCTAGGGTGCAATTGTGGTGTAAGCTTACATTCATTGCAATATAATATTGTATAAGATAATAAATTAATTAAATATTTATATTACTCGATGTCATCTCTAAAAAATGAGTAGTATGTATTAAATATAAATTTAATTAATCAGCTTTTATTATAAAGATAATGTATCCATACTTAAAAGTATTTATTATGTCAGAAAATGTCATAGAAAATTATGTATAAGTGTAAGTTTCGAGAAGCTTAAACTATTATCTCTCAAGTTTAATTATTTGCCATTAAATATAAGGTATATTCGAATGACAATTTCTACATTTATATATATATATATATATCTATCCCACCATATATTGTATATAATAGTGTTTGAATAGTTCATTCCTTTGAGGTGTATATCAATACAGTATAATATATATTAAAAAAATGTTATATACCTACTTATCAATTAAATTGTCAAATATTGGTAGAAAATAGTTATTTTGAACCCTGCATATGATATAAATTCAATATTTGATCAGGTGATATCATTATACTAATTCTTTTATAATTTGTTTTGTTTGTATCCTACTCCAATACAATTCTCATAATCATTTATTTTCTAGCCTATATATTTAAAGAGTATATAAATATTTTTTATTACAGCTATTATTTTCTCAATTGAACCTAATTGCAACACTTTAATGATCGACTTTATTCTACAAAGTAATTAGCTTCAAGTTTTTCATACTATTGAAGTATAAAATTCTTGCATTTTACTGAATAAATACATTGACTCTATTAATGTAATTTACGTAAAGTACATATATAATATCAGATATATATCGTAGTTATATAACTTATGTAATAATATGAAGTCCACAATATAATGCACTATAGTTATTTTATTATAATAGCATTAGCTTGTGATGACCATCTTATATTCGGTAATACTTTTAATACAAAATAGTATATCCTTTCTTTAATCTAGATGTTAAAAAATTATATATTTAGGTTTGCTAAATAAACTATATTGATTAGGTATGAAACCAAAAATATTGCTGCAATTGTAGTTGATTCAACGGTATTTTGCCCAACCAGATTTAACAAAGGTGCAGCTCAGGGGGTCCGTATTGCCAATAGACTATGGTTTATTATGAAATATTGCATTACATTTAATATTCCAGACATATTGCTGACATTGTCATAATCTTGAGCTCTATAATCTTTTATATTTATATTATTATTAAAAAATATTCTAATAAATCATTAGCTATAGCTTAAATATTTATAAATATTTACCAGTGTAATAATTAATATCTAGGTAGGGATTATATCCTATCCTTTTTCTCCCAATATCATTCTTACATCAATACATATTAAATAATCATACCTTACTTGGCATATATCATTACGATTGTTAACTGATCTATATGTTATATATCTTGAGTTGAGTCCACTGATATACTATATAGGCCTAATATTTTGAATTTTTATTTCTTCAATAATTTATATCTCACCTGTTCTCATTTTAATATCGTCATTATGGGCGTGTGTATATAAATAGATATACGAGGGTGATGTCAATATAATAATTCATTTGTAAGTAGCCTACTATTTAGCTTATTGCAAAAAAAAATCCTTTAGTTTTATATATATATGTAATATCCTTTTCAATAAATATAAATATAATTTATATCTGTAAATAATCTAGTAAAAAGATAATAATTTCAAAATTTTTGTAAAATTCACTTTTCTCATATGCCTAAATAACTCATATTTAATTAATTTATTAGATTATTTTTATTTGTTTAATTAAAATTAATAGTATATAAGAAAATAGAATGTAAAAAATACTGTTTATACATTTATTTGTTTTAATAAATAGTAAAAGAATGTTTCTCAAATAATTTATGGGCCCCCCAAAATGTTGGGCCCCGGGCAATTGCCCGGTTTGCCCCCCCCTTGAGCCGGCCCTGATGATAACTTATTATATATAAATATATATATATATATATATGAAATAAATATAGAAATAATTATATTTTTAGTTGTCAAAAACATATATAAAGAAATTATTTTTAAATTTATATATAGCTATTCTAAAATAAAAATAATATTTATAATCCTATAGAAAATTAATAATTAATATATAAATATAAGTGTCTTAATATGCATTATAAACATACACCTATACACTATATAATATGCATTATAATGTACTATTTATTACACACAAATCCTTAATCCACATTATTGAAATATAGATTAATTTAATAAATGATCTCTGTCATTTAGTAGTATTAATTTATAAATTAAATAATATTTTTTCTAGTGTTTCTACTGAATCTTTTCTATTATATTTTATATTTGCTTATTTTTCGTCCATAAATATAAATAAATACTGAATATTTAAATTTAAATAAGTGGGTAATTATTATATTTTAGATATTCTAATAAATGTTCTATAAAATTAAATATTCTATGCCAAACTCTAATGTAAATGTATTACGTATTCACGATATAGTTTCACGATACAATGTATATTGAAATGTACAGTGATTAAATATCTAATGTGCATGAATAAACAATAATCATTAGTATTCTTAATTTATCTAAATTGATGTATTTGATAGTGGATAAAAACGAATATATATTAGAGAAAAACCTTCCACTAACTTATAATCATAATATACATTATATGGAGTGTGTTGATTTTATTTATAAATTTGAAAAGCCACCTTGATGTCTGTTCGCTATCTCTGAAATGGTTGCATCATGTAATCCTAACTATATAACTTTCAGTGGTATATTTAATTATATTTCAATATTTGAAAGATATCAGAGATATTGATTTATTTGTGAAATAAAATGCATATTAAATAATTTTTTATTTCTATATAAATATTTTATTAAACTATACAAATTATTTATAAATCAGGTTTGAATTGAAGGTTTTTTATATTTTTGATGTCGACATCCAAATAATATATTGTACATAACTTATATCATGAATTAATGAATTTAGAAAATAAGTTTTTGCATTGATTTTTGTATCAAATTCACATTTATATTCCTGGACCATGATGAAATATGATAAAATCACTCAAGGGAATAAAAGTTTCACAAAATATCTATTAGCAGATAGCCTTTGCTTGGAATAAAGTAGGTTCATTGTGTGAAAATGTGCTGCCTACATTCATTTTAATATCATATAATGAAATGATATTGCTTTTATCTAGTATCGGTGATCCATATAGGTATAACAAGTATGTTTCTGTGGTTATTGTATAGTTACATGAATCAGCTCATGTTAAATATCAGCCTAGCAAACATTCTCAGATTGACAAAATTACTCAGACTGAGATTTAACGTGGCTTATGCTATATAAATACCATACGATAAAATCGTGTACCACAATATCAACATGCATTCATTAAACTATTAGCTAGTGTAAGTACTATAGATTGTTAGTAGTAACTCTAGTGGTGGTGGTGGGTACTAACACAACTATCTAGGTCGGCCTGTGTAACAGTTTTACTGCGTGGTTTAATGGTGGACATCTCTGTACCTGCATTCGTGTTAGCTATCCTGTATTAGATATGTGCGTTTGTGTACATATCAAGAATTTAAGTTTTAATTAAGACAATTATTTTAATCTAAAATAAGAACATAGGTTTTTAATATTAAAAGCTTTTAACATTATATGTATTATTTATTGTCTTTATTTTATATTATTTGTAATATGTGTATATATATAAATATATATTGATATTATGATAAATCGATATAATTATATAGAAGGTTATAAACTTTATAAGTTTAGCTAATCCATTACTTTGGCTGGCTTGAGTGACAGATGCTATCATAGTTTCCCGTTTACGAAGTGTGTTATGAGACAGGTAGGTGTAGAACGCATGCTTTAGGATGGTGAGGTGTACATCATTAATACTAGTGTATATTAGTGTAGGTTATGCTGTGATGTGTGTAGTAGGAAAGTAGGTCATATGTTTGGTAGATACAGCGTTGGTATGTCCATCTGATCAACTTTCTACAAAATCATTCCCATATTCTATACTTCGATAAGCAACAATATGTATATATTTATATTATTTTTATTTTAAAATGTTTTATGACTACAAAATCACAGAGTGGTTATGGGTGTAATGAGGAGGAAACAAAAATAAAATAAATAAAGTACAATAAAAATGAAGGAAAAGGGAGGGTAGGTTACAATGTTAAAATGTACGTGGATAGTTTACATTTAACAATATGTATATATTAATTATATGTATATATATATTACTAAATCTAGTATTTCTTATATATGGTCCAATGGAATCAATAAGATTTAAAAATTAAAATTCTATATTAATAATAAATTAGATAGCTTTAATAATAATTTAAATACAGTTTTAATAATTTAATAAATATTGAGGTATATTTCAATAATTATGAAATATAGTCTACCTACATAATTGTGTACAAAGTAGACAAACCTGATTATCACTTTCATCACTCTCAGTGATTATCTCGAGACGATTCTTCAATTGTCTCATCTTTCTCATATGTTGAACATAATCTACTACCTGTCGATACATTAGGACATTAGGATATTAATGCCTAGTGAAAGAAGTAGGTAAACACTCGACATACAGTATCATTAGATATATGGTATACTAAATATGAAAGTCATTGAATAGCACTCTATCAATATACTTTATTCATGAATATATATTATTGTATACAATTAGTTAATATTACAGTGAATATGGTCAAGGGTGTATTGTTAGTGTATTTAATACTACAGTATTCTCTAAGTAACCAAACTAAATGATTATATTACATGTTTAGAATAAAGATTAAACATGTGAATACAATATATATATATATATATATATATATATATATTTATATAGTTCATTTTATAAAAACACTTCTAACATTAAATTATCTGTATAAAGTATTGAATAATACAAACACAATTCACTGATATATCAGTGTATAAACAAGTAATTAAAGAGGGTTATTACACAGCAATAAAAACAAGAATGTATTGAGCACATTACACCTGCAGGTATACATAAGTTTATATATACAATCACACACATCCATTATATCATATTGTGTATAAAACATAGAGCATACACACATACCCATGTACAGTGTACAAATGTATACACACACACACACATACCCACACACCCACACACACACACACCTCCATGACATCGCGCTGGTCCACTAGACAGCCAACTCGCATGTATATAGACGAGCCTAGGTCCATGATGAAGATGTTAGCGGGGTCTAGTTCACTATGAAGTGGATCCACCTGGGTACGTGCGTACTTAGATTAGAATAGAGAGAAAATAAATTTCTATAGGCTAACTTTGGGATGTAATGCAACTAAAAAAAACCAAACAGTACAAAACTAAACCAATTAAACCAAATACAAAAACCCACAAATATATATACAACATATATATATATATACTATTATATATTATTTCAAATTTATCCTTTAACCCTCAACTCGTCCTTTTTGATCGTCTCCCATATTATATATTACTGGGAGATAACAACAATAAATATGTACATCTTTTTGTTACATCCTTTACAATTAAAATCAATTACATACAATTGAATACTTTTTATTTATATTTATTTTAATTATAAATAATAAATGTAAAATAAAAATGTATTATATATATATGTTTATATTCTTTATAGAGAAAATCAATACTGTACACATTCACAAGCATGCATGCATGCATATAAATATATATAAAATAATAATATAATTTGCAACCTCATTTATTGTAAAGTTTCTCGTTTTAATCTGATTGACTCGCAACATCTTAGCTCTATAAGTCGAGTTCTTCAGATACCAGTAACTGCTTGTGTAGTCTCCTTTATGAAACCTGTTGTGATAATAATAGTTAGTACTACTACTACTACTACTACTACTACTACTACTACTACTACTACTACTACTACTACTACTACTACTACTACTACTACTACTACTACTACTACTACTACTACTACTACTACTACTACTACTACTACTACTACTACTACTACTACTACTACTACTACTACTACTACTACTACTACTACTACTACTACTACTACTACTACTACTACTACTACTACTACTACTACTACTACTACCACAAACACTACCACAATAACTACAGCTACTACTACCACCACAAGCACTACCATCACCACTAATATAACCACTACTTACGTCAAAGTCTTAAAGTAAGAGATAAATTCCTCAGATTCATGACCTTCAACATGACGATGAATATCACATCTGAAGTTGAGATGTTCATCTAGTTCATTAGCTTTATAGAGTGCAGTAGAGTAGGTCTCCTGGAGGATTATATGTGTGTATGTATGATTGTTGGTGAAAGTATTTATTTATACACATCATTAATGATAATAATTCTATGTGTAATGTTTAAATTTCACATATATATATATATATATATATATATATATATAATATATATATATAGTGAATAAATATATTATATGTAATAATATGTAATTTGAATAGAACAAATCCTGATGTGAAACTATTTTTATCAATGCATGTGGTTATGTGTGTATTGCTGTAGTTGTATTGTTATGTATTTGTGGTTGTGCATATGTCTATGTATGTGTATATGGATGTGTATATGGCTGTGTGTATTATTGTGTTTGTGTTTTTGTGGTAATCTCACTATTAATCATATCTGATAAAGTACTTCTTCTATTCATTCATTTAAAGAAGGAATGTAAATTTAAATAATATTGTATACATTTTATATAGAATAATATTATAATATATATATATACATATAATGCATAGATATTTGAGGTAAGCCAATTCACATTCATGTCTATGATATAAGGTAATAACAATTGGGAGATTTTGTAAATTATTATAGAATTCAAACTCTACTAACTTTGTTTACTTCCTTTCCGATCCAAATATGTAAATCCCAAATAGGATCATTAGAACCGTTTGTCTTTGTCTAAATATTATTATATAATATGATTATATATGTATGTGTATGTATATGTATGTTTATTTTAAAGAATTATCTTACACAATAGGATTTATAATTTATATGCAATATCAATGACTGTTTCATTTAGTAGTGGCATGTTACATAGTTACAGAAATAATACTGAGATGATGTTCAAGTGACAGTTTTATTAAATTGCATTATTATATTTAAATTTAAAGTAATTAGTAACATTAATTAGTAATCAGCTGATTGGATGCATCGTTAGCACTACGGCCTACATATAGGTGACATGGTTACCGTGGTTACCGTGGTCACTAACATGAAGGACGAGAAGAACATCTTTGGTGAAGAATTCCCCGTACAACTCCATGGGGTAATGCAGCGCTCTATAGTCCTGTTTCAGTGTTGGTGACATGTTAAATCACTATCTATTTAGATATAAAGCAGTAGGACGTAGTGTTCAAGCCTCGTCCGGACTATTAAAATAGGTCTTAAAATAATATTTAGAAGTGTGATCTTATATAATTGTGTATAAATAAGTTATCGGCTCTCGTTAAAACCATGGATGCCTTAACATGAGAGCGACTTCGAAGGGATATTAGAGCCATATATGGTTATAAGTGAAAACTTCATCTAAGTTCCTAGATGAGATGAAAGGACTCCACCAAAATAAAATAACAATATATATATGTATATATTGATAATTGTTTAGATAAGTCATCTTTACTACAACCTTCAAACACAAACTTGAGAACTATCACATTAGTCATGATATTTAATTTAATAATATTCGTATTCACCATTTTGTGAATTTGATTATACTATCTTTATCACTATTATTACGGTCTGCTATTTACTTTAGTATTGCTTGCACACTACCATAATTGTATAATCATATTGTGTTTACATATCATTAACCTGGGTTATATCTAAAATACAACTCACTAAATAAAGTATACATATATTTGTTGTTTACTTGAATTCTGTAAAATATCACATTATTAAGTGGTGAATAAAACTATTATATGTATAATTGTCATATGATAATCTCAAATACACAAAATCTAAGTGTACCTATTAGTTATTGAAAATAGGTAATCAGATTAGTAAAGAAAATATTATAATGAAATGTATAAACATATTTAAGTGCTGCATACCTATTATGTTATTATGTATTATTATCTATAATTATGTATTATTATCTATAATTGATGATGAGTCATTATTACAAACTGATCATTATAATGTATTATGTGAGGTGATTAATTATACAAGAACTTTCCACTATACATGTATAGTTAATCATAAACCTACATGTAAATATATATTATTTACGACGAAGTTATCATATATTTTATACATAAATATAGTAATTTAATTTCACAATTTCAATTAAAAAAGTGTAAATTATAAGTATAAATATATATTTCATAGAGTAATGTTGTTCGTAAAAAATATATATTTAATATAAAATTGGAATAGTTTGAAGAATTAAATGAGAGATGTTATAAATATATTACGTAATGATAATAAAATATTATTTTAGATAAGAAAATTTCTTTTTATAAATATTACAGTAATACAAAATAAAATAAATATTTAAATTAAACATAGATAAATTAGAAGGTTTTTAATGATCATATAATTGTATTTAGAAAAAAATATAGACATTATATTAATAAAATATATAATATATGATTATTTTGCAATGAATTATATGAAAGTGAGATATATTTAGTAATTTGAAAAAATTAAATTCTTTTTATTTAAAATGGTACCAATAAGTATATTACAAAATATTTAAAAATAGCAGATATTAAAATTAAATAATATTTTTCAATCAAATGAAAAAATGTTAAATTATAAAGGTTAATTAACAATAGTTACGAATGTCATTAAAATAGGAATTACAATATCATAGATATACATAACTTACTAACTCTCGCTATCCAAATCCTCAAGCCTTCTTGGGCAGCATTCGTATATTTCCATTCGTCTGCAAACCCCTTAACAGCTTCTAAATGTTGGTTATATTCGCTGTGTTAATATGAATAATATACATATTATGAATCTACGTGTACTAATCATGTATATAATATACTCTATATATATATATATATATGTTTATTATAACCATATTATTATAGTTAGAATACATAATTATCGTGAGTAATATTATCGATATCGATATAATAATGATGAAATGGAATACTCGGGGAATATTTCACCAGACCTTCGATGTGATCTTTAAACGGCCCGCGATAAAGCTGAATGTCTGCATCAGCCCACTGTTCGTCCATCTCTCTCTCTCTCTCTCTCTCGCGTCGTTGATACCGATTTCACGCGTAAGATGCAATGTATGTGCGTATAGAATACTGTGTGTGGGAACATCGGTGTAGAATAAGGCGAGCGAGCGCGCGTATGTGGTTATATACACTGAAATCTTCCGTATTGCTCATACGTAAATATATCATGCATCCTACGCTATACATCCTTGCCACTCTACGTGCCTATACACTATTATTAGGTAGACGAGGGTTATAATAGTTGAAATAAAATGTTGAATAAAGCTAATTAACTAGTTAACTATTAACTAGTTATAGTAATGAATATCAATGAATATGTATATATATATTATATAAAATAAAATTCATAATATATATTTTATAAAGTTTATTTACTGTAAAAAAATTTTTTTTTATTATAGAAAATATTTCCAAAGTAAACCCAGAAATGATGGAACATTAGTTGGCTTGGCACAATATGAATCTATATCATACTATATCATATATAATATTTCAAATAATGACACATAGACAGTTTACATTATATCATGATGACATTTTATTAATTAATAAGAAAATAAAGCAAAATAATAGTAACACTATGAAACAATAGTAAATATATTATCCTTGTTATAATTATTATCCTTGTTATAATTATTATAATTATATATAATAATTAATATTCATAGTAAATATTATTTATTAATTCAATATTGTCTACTAATATACCATATTTTCTATAAAAATACATCAGAACCCCTTAGCTAAAATTATAAAACTTTATTACAACTATATATAAATTTGTTAGTAATTTTACTTTTATAAAATCATTTATAATCCTGTGTTCATATAAACTAATTCATTGATCTAATGTGAGCAATACACCTACATCACTAATATATTCCTGTATTTCCTTCTTTTATCATTTTTAAATGTGGATCAAAGAAGTTATATATTAGGGCTTAACTCTATAGATGCCAATGAGGTGGATACTGAATTTATTATTAAAATCATCATCATACTATGTAATAGTAGAATTTTATTATAATTCTTCGTAATTATTTGAAGATATATTACAAAATGTGCTCAGTAATTATTTCTTCTCTTGCATGTGTATTGATACTCCATTACCTGCCAGATCTAATGACAATATTGTGCAGTGGTATACCTTCTGTTCTCATATATTATCTAGAATATTATAAGAGACCATCAAATAGATAATGTACATTGTACACCTACATTTATATTCTATATATATTGTGGTTTCTACAAATGTCCTATCCCAACATAATATCAACGATTTTTCTAAGGAAAGATATATCATTTACACGAATTCATGTAATTCGATTCTGTATACAAAACATAACACCGTCACCTATATATGGAAAATTAACGTGAAAATATGTTGTTTATAATGTAAATTTGTATCAAACTATACACTACATTTTAAATAATATATTTTAAATTATTATTTATATAATGAAAACTAAGTTTTAATTACTAATATTTAACAAATCAATATTGATAGGATATGTTTGTTTTAAATCGCATACACATATAAAATCTAACTTATATAATATAAGTTATATTGCATGTAATTAAATAGAATAATGAACACATTATTGTATGAAAATTGTGTCAAACATAAATCTATTTAAGTGAGTTCGATATACTACTAGAAGCGCAACATATGAATATTAATTATGTTGCATGTATAGGGAGTGTTATATCTTTGCTTCGAAAAATCTAGACAATATTATCAATAAAGAGAAAGAATGTAGATTATATAATTAAAGTTGTATTAATGATTTATTTTGTACATTGTTATTAAAATCATGTATTATATTATTAGCATAAAAGTATATTTCATATTTTTATAAAATAATTTATAAAATAGACATTTTAATTGACGCAGACTATTAAATTGGTAATAGTACAAAACATGATATAAAATTATAATTTTTAATTTATCATGATAGTATATTTAAATTTTATATATTAAATTATGTTCAGGGTTAGAAAGAAATAAAAAATATTGAATATTATACATAAATATTGGGTTTTACTAGGGTTTGGGGTTTACAATAGAGGGTTTTGGGTGGGTCATTATAAAATAATAAATTTCAATTTCATAAAATAATTAAAATAAGTGATTATTTTAGACATATAGGATTATTTATCCCCACTAGATAATGTTGATCAATCTACCATAAATAGATATAATGCTAACGCAGAATTATCTGAAAATATTTAACACTAAATTTCCAAAAAAGGTAAAACCCAAAAAAACTCACAATTTCAAAAATTGTATAAAAAACCAATCGTCCTAATTTGTCTATAGTGAAAATACTGATTTCATAAAGAATTCGAACAGTAGTGTTTCAAGTCAGAATTATGGTATTTTATATTGAACATATCCAAGATCATTCCTATCATTACAATACATTCCTATCATTTAAACAATACGTGTATGGTTAATATCATCAATGGTATTATAATAATGGAAGATAGAGAATACACATTTACAAATGTTTATATGTATATAATGTGTATAATGTACATAGAGTATTGGGCAAATACTTAATCTAATTTACACTTACGTTATATATATTATAATGCAAATACAAGATATAGCTCTATATATATAGGTTTCTATATACATACTAATTAATATAACTTAAATTATATTAATGGGCAATAACAATAAAAAATATAATATATTACTTTGAAGCCTTTTTGAAAGACTAACTATATAACTATACTTGTAAATTAACAGAAAAAAATAAACTTCAATTCTTCGAATAAATATTATTATTATTATTATGTGCACAATTTCAGCATTTGTACATAATAATAATTCTCTACAATCGAATAGCACTATCAATCATGTTATGATTACAACCTTACTGCCTAACACTGTATACCCCACAATTCTTATCAGGTTAAGAATCAGCCTTATTTACACCTAGAGCTAGTATTCTCGAATGAGATATTTCAAATGACGGGTATAATATAGTTAAGGTCATTTATTAACTGTCCATCGTACAGTGTACACCGTGCATGATAATATTTATATGCGATTACCTATAACGAAGTGCATACTATGCTTTGTAATAAAGGTGTTATGTATATAATGTATCGTTAGAATGTATATTATAAGGGATATCTCTATAGCTGTGCATATGGACTCTCATAAGATTACATGAATGGACC
Organism: Osedax fenrisi; assembly: GCA_964019155.1. Classification (NCBI taxonomy): domain Eukaryota; kingdom Metazoa; phylum Annelida; class Polychaeta; order Sabellida; family Siboglinidae; genus Osedax; species Osedax fenrisi. The sequence continues at coordinate 15,506,845 of OZ025246.1, read as the reverse complement.
CTCATAAGATTATATATATATATAATCTTATATATACATATGATATTATTTAGTATATTTAAATGTATTACTATCATAGTTAGCATGCTACTAATACATTTAAATATGCTAAATTAGATCTTAAATATAGTAAATATGTAAATATATAAATAAGTGTATTTATAAATTTGACCACACCCACATAACAAATTCCTTTTAACATATATTATTATATACACGGTATACTATATATATACACTATATACACTGTATAATACAGCATATTTGTAAATATCAATATTAATCTTATACTATACATACTTTGACATATACATGTATAATGGTACTAATAATAACTAAGGGATAATTATAATGGTGCTCATTATTAACACAACAACTAATTATAAATATTTGATAAGTAGGTATACTTACTATACTTATAAGTATATATACTTATATTAGCATATATATGCATCATAATAATAATACCGGGGAGTATTATATCTCCCCGATAATACTAAGTATATATATATATTTATTAATATCAAAGAGTTAATACTACATACATATATATTATTATAATAGGTAGGTATATATGATATATACCTATGGGCGCTGCAACAGGGGGACGTGGGCCCCACGTCGTGGGGGGTATTCCCACCCCCGCCCCCCATTTTTAAATCTAGGGGGAACCACCTATGTGTTGCCCCACCCCATTTTTACCATACCATTTATGTTGATTGGTTGGTACCCCTTCATGTAAAATCGTCCAATCACCCCTACCTATACCGTATGAGTATATATATACGGTATAGGTAGGGGCGCTGGAACGATTTTGTAGAGTGATATATATATATATATATAACTGCATCATAGATAATATCCTACTAATTATAGTAATTTTTTAATATAATTTTAAATTTAATTTAAAGAAATTACAGATATCGCGTATCCATATTCTTACTACGAAATTAGATATATTTAACGGTATACTTATAGTTATATTATATATAACTTATAGTTATATATAATGAGTAGTTACTTACCTCGTATAAGATAAATTACTCGTATTAATTAAATTTGTATAGTATTATAATGTTCGTATATTTATATACCTATGAAATATTCATAAATAAATAAATTCGAACTTTGTTTAATGGACCGTAACGTAAACAAAACTTACTCGAGCGGAACAATGTAATATAATCTAACGAATGGAATATTATATGCTGGATTCATAGATATTGAGATTGAGATACCTCACTCTAATGTCTATGGCTGGATTACATGTACATACCAATAATACTCAGTAGTATACCAAAGATTTTGCGAAGATTTTCCTTCGGAAAATCCATAGAGATAGAGAGAAAGTTATAGCTAAAAATGTCTCTCTAGCTCTATAGAGCTATATATGGGAAAATATATGAGTATACTGTTATATATATATATATATATATATATATATATATATATATATATATATATATATATATATATATATATATATATATATATAAATATATATAAATATATATATATATATATATAAAATACCATGTAAATAAAAATGAGCTATACAATATACTTTATTGATCATAATAATGTATTAAATATATTGTATTTATCTTAATTTTATAAATTATTATAGACATAGTTACTATGATAGTATCATACAAAGGACATGTCCTTGATCATACTAAATATGTCACATACTGTATGTAACATAGGACATCCTACATAATACATTTGTGAATGTATACATTTATATACATTGGTTTCGGTATAGGTATTAGGTTAGTTTTGGGTTTGATTTTGATCTATGTTTGGTTTTAATTTTGGAAAACATTAATATTATTAATATCATATGATATACAAAAATTCATATTAAGTATATCACATAGTTTATTCAGAATTTGTATTTGGCAAATCTTTGAATATAGCATATGAATATATCATATATTTGATATCAATAAAATGATGGGAATCAATAGATTATTTACTTATATATCTTATACTACTAACCGGACTAATATACGATGTATCGTATGTTGGTACAATTATATAATATGCATTTAAGCAATAGTAATGCTATATAAATAGCCGGTCTTTTTTAGATATATATAGTAGGTTTATATAGATATATAGTAGGCCTATAATAGTTTATTGAATACATTCAAAACGATGGAAAAGTTTGAATAGGTTATTTATGAATTGGACACTATAGTGAGTATACTCACAGAGTATATATATATATATATATATATATATATATATATACTCTCGAACACATATGTTTATTTACGAGATAGTATGATGTGTTCTAACAATACCTCCTATAACCTCCCCGAGGTTATATGAGGTCTTAGTTCTAATTATACAATTCAAATTGAATTTTAAAATTATTAGAATACATATCATCAGAAATTATTCGGGGATTTAGTGGTTCGTAAATATAAATTGTAGATACTCGATACTTTTCTGTCGTTTTTATAACGCTAGTATTATAATAATTATCATATATGTATATTATAACGACAACGACCCCCGTGTTATATTAATCATTTAATAAATTAATAAATATATTTTACTATTATTACAATCATGCTTTGATGATCTCATTAATAATAAGAAGTTATAAGTAATTTAAATCCTATTTAAATAACCTATGTTATTATTATCAGTAAATAAAGTCACTTATTAATTATTATTAATATAGTAAAGTGCTGTGAGTTTATAACCAGTGAGACTAAACGTACAAGTAGGGTAGGTATATATATATACCTTATATGTTGCGAACATGTTGCGAACATAGAGCTGGAGAGAAATCTTGGTTGCGAGCATAGATTTATAGTTTACCTATAGGTAAAATACAATTCTATGGTACGAAACAATTATTTCGTGTGGAATTAATTATATTCGGAAAATCTCTGGAGTCACTTTAGGTATTCTTTATTTTGTATTTAGATATTATTCCATCAAGTTGAATGATGGTATTACAAACTTAATGTTTATTATACTTATTTATACATCATTGTGAATATATATTTTAAATAAATGTTATGTTCAATATACTAATTTGGTAAATATTGGAGATTATAATTAGTTCAACTACTAGGATATATATATATATATATATATATTATCTATAAGCTTTATTTAAATAGTTATTACTACATGTTATTTTAGAATAATTATTATTAATTTGATCAAATTAATAATAACATTCTTATTTTTAAAAATATACGTATTTTATTCCTTGTTCTGTCTACATAATAGTTCGGAATTATGTGCTTCTGAATAGTTACTAATCTTAACCACATATATTATCAATACCTCCTATAAGTTATAGGCTATAACCTCGGAGGTTATAAGGTCTTAAGATATATATAAGCAATAGCTATAAGCAATACCTCATATAACCTCAGGGGTTATAGGAGGTCTTGCTATAACAAAGGTATTGATATTATGTAGGAATTTTGCATGAACATATATATATATATACATACCATATAAAGTTGTTTTACCTATATTTAATTATTAATGATTTATATTCTAACATTATATATATATGTTATGGTAGCATTTCATTTCCAAAAATGAAAACGATTTCACAATTAAAATATTTGATCCTTTGCCAATCCCTATTATTAATCCAGAATCTAAGATCCAATGTCCAAGTAGTTTACTTCCATATGGTTTTGTAAATATTACCAAAGATTAAATAAATATATTTATTATCATTGAATAAACAACACGTCCCTTGATGCAAATTATAATTTAAACAATATTGTAATCTATGTCTTCGAGAGGCACTGTACACGCTGCGGGTAGCGATGGTAGGGATTTCCAACACCGTGAAACGGTGGCAAGTCATTACCAAATAAGGTTTATATGCATATGTAGTATACTCCTTGAATTGAAACAATCTATCGTCCTTAAAACATGAAACTAAAGTAATAATTATTTTAAATATTCGTAGATTTCATGGTACATATGGGGTCAATATATGACCCCCATATATTGTAATAATTTATAAATTTATAATAAAAAGGATAACATTATTGTTTTATATTTGATAATTAATACGTGATACTATAAGATTATATTGACATATTATTAAAATGATTCTTAAATGATAGAATAATTCCGAGACCACCGGAGATGGCCGTTAATATTTTGCAAAATATCAGCGGCCAACTCCGATTTTGAAAATTGTAAATTAATTTTAATATAGGCGTTGATTAGTTGAATACTGATAGCGGCCCCGAAAAAGTCACGTCAGGCGTTATATTTCTCAGTACATTATTCACATAATAGTGAAGTTGTGTCATATATAATAATATTATGATTAACGGTATTATGATTATCATAATCATTATGAGTGAAGTTGTGTCATATATAATATATATATACATATCATTATCATAATGATTATGATAATGATATGTATATATATTATAATATATCATATATTATCGAATTATATATTATCGAATATATGACACAACTTCACTCATAATGATTATGATAATCATAATACCGTATGTTTATATATTAATATGATATGATATAAGACCTACGTTATATACTACATAATCTATCAATTGATATAGTCAATATAATAGTGGAGTGTTATATACTACAGACTGCATTGATATATATGAGTATTATATACTTAGTATAATACTACATTATGCATTGATATAGGGGAGTGTTATATACTACAAACTGCAGTGATATAGTGGAGTGTTATATACTACAGACTGCATTGATATAGTGGAGTGTTATATACTACATACTGCATATATAGGGGAATGCACGAGTTGGGAACGGTTTTCAAAATGTTATCAGCAATTGAGGCGGCGGCGAACGCGCATAGCGCTATATATATATATATATGTATATATATATATATACTATATATAAATTATATAATTTAATATAATATATATATATATATTATATATAATATAATATAAATATAAATAAAATATATAATATATTTTATATAAGCGTTATCAATATCGGTAGTCATTGATGAATGAATATAAACATATAATCTAGTGTTAACTGTATTATACAGTTAAAATGATATAGTGTATACACTATGCGCGTTCGCCGCACGCCTAAATTGCTGTAACATTTTGAAAACAGTTCCCAACTCGTGCAGTAACCCATATATATATATATATATATGAGGTACACATATCATATGGGATATATGTGTGGCTCAGTTGGTTAAGGTGTTAGACACACAAGAAGTAGGACGCGGGTTAAAGCCTCGTACGGATCATTAAATAGTTTTACAATAATTTTAGAAGTAATCTTATATAATTGTGTATACATATTGATCGTCTCTCGTTAAAACTATGGATGCCTTATCATGATAGCTGATTTGAAGGGACATTAGAGCCATATATGTTATAAGTTTAAACTTTATATAAGTTCCTGGATGGGATGAAAGGACTCCACCAACATAAAATAACAATATTTTATAATAATATAGCACTTAATAAAATATCACTTACTAATCTAGTATATCAAACATTATATGTGACATATACATGCAATTATTATTAATTCTATGTATTTTATTATACATATTTGTTACTCGGTTCTAATATTTTAAATTGTGCAGTAATACGTAACAATTTATTTGAGTGACTTATATATGTACTGCTTACATTGAAATCTGACATAATAATGATAATAATCGGCGGCCTTCTTTGAGATATTCGTTGTAATACATACAACTGTATTGTGTACTGACAAAAAACATACACAAATATATATATATATAAATATATATATTACATTTACATTATGTAACATTTACTTCACGTTATATAACTATTTAATGATTAGTACCCAATTATATAATATATAAAATAAATAAATAAATGGAATATATATAAATAATTATATATATATATATATTGTTATTTTTATTTTGGTGGATTCATTTCATCCCATCCAAGAACTTAGATGAAGTTTTCATTTATAATCATATGACTCTAATGTACCTTCGAAGCCGCTACCATGTTAAGGCATCCGTGGTTTTAACTAGAGCCGATTATTTATTTATACACAATTATATAAGATCACTTCTAAATAATATTGTAAGACCTATTTTAATGGTCCGGACGAGGCTTGAACTCGTGTCCTACTGCTTGTGTGTCTGACACCTTGCCAACTGAGCCACACAACCAGTGTTATTTGTATATACATTTATAATAATCGATAATAAACACTTAAGATCACACTTATTGTCTCATTAGAGTGGACAAGATTCGTGTAATAATAATGGTTTATAGACGTGGTAATATGTATTATGTACACTCATTATAATTAGGTATATATAATTGCTAATATTGTAAATATATGCATACTTATTAATATGTATTTAATTACGAAAAATAGATATAATACCATTGATATATAGGTATTACATGATAATAAATAAAAAGTATGAGTTTATATATATATATATATATATACATAAAACTATTAACTACAATTTTACTCAATAAAATATATAATAACATTATTCACTATAAAATGCATAAATTAATATATATATATATATATATATATATATATATATATATAAGTGCATAATTATGGCATGTGTAAAGTTTACACTGTGAACCATAATTATTATTTTTTCATTTATTACTTAAATAATAATTATTATAAAATTATTGTTTCATGACATTTTGTGTGTTAATTTCACTCAATAAACTATATATATATATTTATCTATCTATAAGTAATTATGTATATACTCATTCGCAATATTTTATAATGTGCAATGAAGCGTTACAGTTACGTTTGAGTGACACATCTAAGCAACACCCAACTTGTACAAATATCGGTGGACAATTTCGTGTCTGGTCGAAACATTCTATTATGTACTATATTTCATTATTATACTATAATTTAATATTATAAATGTATAAAATAATATTGATGAACTATATTATAATAATTATTATAATCATTATTATAATAATTATTAAATTGATAATTAAATAAGTATTATTATAATTAGTAGTGTAACTATAATACATTATCATAATATAATTTATAGTTAATAATAATAATTATTAAATTATTAATTTAATACTCATCATAATGCAGTACACTATTCATTCAGGTATTCATTCCTGTATTATTAATATTATGTTATGCTTTTATATTAAATTGCATACAATATATATAATATAGTACAATTATTAGTATTATTAATATTATATTGGTAATATTCATAATAGTGTTATCAGTAGATATTTATGATACTGTATTACTGTATTCCCCTCCCATCCAGCTGTTCGATATTAATGATGTGACCCAGTTATAATCATTAACCATCCTTATAACCCGACTTTTTTATGTTAAAATGAGGTCATTAGCTACTATAGGTCATAAGTTATTTGCTATATTACATAATATAACTTTGTGCCTATTTCTCCTATCTTTTAACATGGTGAATTATATTATTGCTTATATTTATTGGCAACTTCGCACGCCCCCTTAAATAATATTTCAGCTTAATACTGTGTACTTTATTACACGTAATAATTATACCCCCCCCCCCTTATAAGATAATATTTATTTTAAATAGAGTAATTATTAAGTATTAATTAAAATCGTATTCAAATTTCCGAGTTAACAATAGGTACGCAGATAATAGTTTCGCAAATTACAAACTACAACATTTATAATAAAGAACGTACACAAAAATAAGAAAATAATATAATATTAATATATTTAAACCTGACAATTTGTTTGTAACATGACCAGAGTCAACTGATGCTAGCATCAATTCTCACACAAGCATATTATCCTTCACATCTCACTCTATCATGTTGATAATTAACCCATATCTCAGGTAATAATTCATCCATATCTCAGGTAATAATTCATCCATATCTCAGGTAATAATAATAATAATAATAGAAAGGTTTATTGACTCAGAAAACGATGGACGTTTATGTGCGTCAAGTTGAAATAATAAAACAAATAAATAGTTACGCAAATAATAATAAATTTAAAAAGAAGACATTATAATGATACCATATATGTATGTAGTCGACATTTAAAACTCATAAATGATGACATGGTGCGTAATTCATCGGGAAGACTATTCCAGTATTTCGGAGCAGCAACCGTGAAAGCAGCATCTGCATACATAGATGAGACAAGCGGTAGAAAGAGTTTCATCAGCTCACATTTGCGACTCGGACGAGTAGTTGTTCGAATTATGAGTCCCTTCGATAGGTAAGACGGAACTCCCATAAATATAGCCTTGTGAGTAATGCATAGAAGTCGAAACTTGCATAAATCTCGAAACTGCAACCACCCGAGAGTCGCCATTATGGAATGTATAGATATGGTTAAATCACTACGCTTTAGCTTAAATAATATGCGAACAGCTCTACGTTGTATTGAATCAAATTTTTTCATCAATTTTTGCGGAATATTAATTAAAAGCGAATTACAATATCTAAGTCGACTACAAACTAATGAATGTAATAATGATTTAGTTAAATTAAATGTTAGCTTAGAGCGAGCCTTGCCTATATTATACAGGAAATAATTAGCAGTGCGGACAGTGTTTGATATATGTACTGAGTAATCTAATACATTATTTATAGTAAAACCTAGAGTAGTGATGGTGTTTGAGATAGGAAGTGAGATAAGGAATGGATGAGTGAGAGTAATTGAAGAAAGAGATCTAGAAAGTATAATGCTATCAGTTTTAGTAATATTTAATGAAAGTGAATTACAGGAAAACCAAGAGATTAAATCTTTAATACAGTTAGCAATTGAAAGTTGAATTATGTCAATATCAGAACCAGGTGGAAAAAAAGTATAAATTTGTAAGTCATCAGCAAAGAGGTGATAACGAATATTTGGGTATTTTTTAAAAATCAAATTAATGGGAAGAATATACAAAATAAAAAGAATCGGACCCAGTACTGATCCTTGAGGAACGCCATGAGTGTGATCAAATGGAGCCGACAAAGATGACTTGATCTTTACCGAAGATATTCTATTAGATACAAATGACATCAACCAGTTGTGAACCTGTCCATGAATACCTATTTCACGTAGACGGTAAGAAAGAATCATATGATTTAACGTATCAAAGGCACTAGACAGATCAAGAAGAACCAAATAACAAGAAGCCTTATTATCCATAGATAGTATAATATCGTTAAACACAATGTTTAGGGCAGTTTCTGTACTATGATTGGGAAGGTATGCACTCTGAAAGCAATCCACAATAGAGTTCGATATGATATAATCAATAAGCTGACGCGCAACTATGCGTTCCATAGTCTTAGAAATTGATGATAATTGCGAAATAGGACGATAGTTGGATAGTATGGAAAAATCGAGATTATGTTTCTTTAATATCGGAGTGATGTAAGCATACTTCATCGATTGTGGTACAATGGATGAAGATAATGATACACGAATTATACCAGTAATTATATCAATTAGATAGGGAGATAATATACGAAGTAAATTAAGAGGAACAGGGTCAAGTGGGGAATTGGATTTCAAACAAGACATGAGAGAAAGGACAACAGAAGAAGTGGGTAAATTAAAATAAGACCAGTGAGTATCAGAGAAAGAGGGTGAACTTTCAAAATAAATAGAATCTACTACAGGAAGATCATCTATTATTTTTAAAACTTTATTTTGAAAAAAGTTATCAAATAAAGAACACAGATTATCATCAGAACCATCTGGTAGATTTTTATTCCGATTTTTACCAATTAGAGAAAAAGCTAATTTAAAAGCTTCTTTGGTAGAAGTGCCATACTTATTAAGTTTATCAGTATAGACGGAAGATCTTGCTGCTGATAATTTTTTCTTGTACAAAGATCTTATATTTTTGAAAGATTCAAGATGGGTAAAACAGTTGCTTCGCTTGAATTTCAACTGATGGTAGCGAAGTCTTCTCCTTAGAAGAACAAGGTCATTGTTAAACCAAGGAGAATGAGCACCATATTTCTTGGTCCTAATTAATAAAGGTGAATGTGCATCAAGGGAATATCGTAGTGCATCATTAAAATTATCATAAGATATGTAATTCGCTAAAGATGTATCATGAATAGATATATAAGCATATACAGAATTGATGAACAATTGTAGATTAATTTTTGAAATGTTTCTGTAGTGTTTAACATGGTCACTCAATATAAAAGGAGAGACAAGTATATCAAAAGAAATAACATAATGGTCAGAAATCAGGTTACCTTGAGTGGGTTTTGAAATAATAGCTGAATCAGGGGGAATAATTATCAAGTCAATAGTATTACCACTAGTATGTGTTGGAAAATTAACAAGTTGATTGTAAGAATATTCATAGATAAGCTTCTTAAATGATTCAGAGCACAACGAATGTGTATTCACTTGAACATTAAAATCACCAAGAATTATCAAATTATCTGTCGAGATTGATTCAAAAAGGGATTCAAGTTCAGATAAAAAGTTGTTAAATATTGATGATGGTGGACGATAAATAAGAATAAATTGAATAATAATTGAATTAGGTAACAAGAAACGACAACTGAGTATTTCGCAAGAGATAGTACTTGGAATGGATGATGATAGTAGCTTAAATTCAGAAGAATAAATAATAGCTAAACCTCCTCCACGGGATGGTGATAATCTGTTCGCTTGAATAATATCGAAATTAGTTGGAGTCAATTGTGAAGGAATGGAAGAGTCATTATTTGTCAGCCATGTCTCAGTAATAGCAACTATAGAACTTTTAGAATCAATAATTAATTGATGTATAATATCAGCCTTATTACGAACTGACCGTGCATTGAACATAGAACAAGATATATTATGTTTAGGAAGTCGAGATGGAATATTATGATTAGGCTCATCTAGTCAGTCTGATGAAAAAGAGCCATTTGAGGATTCGGTGTCATTAGGACTATTAGATTTCTTTGATAAAATAAATTTTTCAAAAGAGGTATTCCATTCCTCAAATTGAATAGTAGAAGGTACAAATGAATTACAAATCCAATCAATTTTATCAATACCATCTATTTTAATCAATGGACGCAATTCATAATTTTTTGTCTTATAATTGAAAACCGATTTATAATCTGTTATTAGTTAAGGTAATAATTCATCCATATCTCAGGTAATAATTCACCCACATCTCAGGTAATAATCATAACCCCTTCACGTAATATGCCATGTTATAATGGGTATCCATATCTCACCTAATACCTATAACCCACTTGTAACACCCCGTTAACCCCCTACCCCTATACCTCACGATAACAACCCCCGCTCTATCAGCGCTACGAACAAGTTCCGTCTGAAGGTCGTGCTAGGCCTTCACGTGGCGCTCTGGTTCCTAATGCTGTTCCGTCTGTCTTCGTCGCTATTCTCTTTCGTCGGGTATCCGGTACCTTCTATACTAGCCGCCGCACAACTGCCCTACGCCAGAAGTTTGTATACACTCCCTTATGGACATTATTTCTATAGGAATACCAGTCAATTCACACTAAATTATTTCGTACCACAAAAAAATCAATTTGACCTATATATATATAATACAATTTGACTTATATATATATATGGTACAATTCAACTTTGTTGTTGGTATGAAATGACTGGGACCCTGCTATATAAATATATACTATAGTATCTATTTCTATATGATATAGTATAGATTGTACACTCGCTCTCATCACTATGTCACACACAGAATGCAACATAACACATGTACTCAGTGTTAATGATTAAGGGCATATTTTAATATTTTAAGCATATTTTCATTAGTATTTTATTTCACTATGCATAATTCTCCTCCGCAGCCCACAGACTGTGCAGAGTGTCCACACCGCCAGCAAATATATACAAATATATACAAATATATATATATATATATGTATAGTTATTATTCAATAATATATTCTAAAATATAGATTACACTTAAAATAATTTAAATTAATTAACTAATTAATTTCCTAATTAATAACCTAATTAATTTCCTAATTAATAACCTAATTAATTACCTAATTAATGACCTAATTAATGACCTAATTAATTAACTAATTAATTTCCTAATTAATTAACTAATTAATTTCCTAATTAAGGACCTAATTAATGACCTAATTAATTACCTAATTATAAAACCAGAATAGTTACATACAACATTTCTATATATTATTAGACATATATTTATAAATAAGCCACCTTCTAATTGAATGTGTTCAAATGATCTAATGATGTTCAGATGATCTGAATCAGATCTGAATAATTAAAGTTAATGTTAAACAATAGTCAATAAATATTTAATTTACATTAATAGTCATGTTCCATTTACCTGCTATGCTAGTAATTAAACGAGATACTAAATTCAATTCTAATACTGAATAATATTACGTAAATATAACCTAATTCACCCTATTAAATGTAAACAACACACGCTCGCAAACAGCGTGGGAAGTATTCTGGCTCCTGAGTATCTGTCCTGTGGTCGTCGGCCTGCTAGCTCTGAACCGAAACAAAGCCATTCTTATACAACAAGTTAGTAATCACCCCTCTACGAGTGGCTAGGTGGGCGGCGGTTGGGGGGGGGGTATGTTACTCCTTTGCACCTCAATACTCGGTGGGTCGCAATATAATAGGTCACTCCCCTCAATTATTGATATATATATGTATGTATACGCTATTTTAATATAGAAATACTGTTTGTCTCCCTCACTAATCATTGCAATGAACCTACGAGCAGTGTAATCATTAGAACTATATATATATATATGTGTGTGTGTGGGATTGTGTGTATATATGTGTGTGTGGGTGTGTGTGTGTTTGTGTATCATGTTAAATATATTAGAAATAATTCATTTAAATACAGACACCAATACCCGAACAACGTACATATTTTCATTTTTCGGCACGCGTTATCCACTGCTAGATACTCTCATTTCTCAACCCCCTCACCCGCTATTTACTCTCACTTCTCAACCCCTCGCCCCGCTATTTACTCTCACTTCTCAACCCCCTCACCCGCTATTTACTCTCATTTCTCAACCCCGCTATTTACTCTCACTTCTCAACCTCCTCTCCGCTATTTACTCTCATTTCTCAACCGTGCTATTTACTCTCATTTCTCAACCCCGCTATTTACTCAGTTCTTTGTCGGAACGCTGATCTTTGGCGTTTCACCGTGTATGATCGCGATCTTCGAGAACTTTGGCGAGATGATCCACTACATCAGAACGCACCAATCAAAAGAGGTTATTACTATTCCGCATAATAGATTAAGATGATGTTACACAATGCTAAGCTGAGCATGTAGTAAACTGTTATTATATTCCATCGGGTGACAGCATAGAAAAGATTTTGATCTTAATCTGAAGCCCTTTAGAGGAAATAGTAACATAAATAATTATATATTTCATACGAAAAAAAATATACAATTTAAAACTTCTAATAAATATTTATTATTATTATTATATTATTGATAACATTTGAAAATATACAATATTATCTATAGATGCTTTATAAGAATGTTCTAGAATGTATAATTATATCAAACTAGATGTACACAATATTCTAATAATATTATGTACAACGTTATTGTCTACTAAATCATCAAACAATACTAGATTGTTTGTCGTCGAAGCATTTATAATCATAATAAGGAAGCTCGGTCAATAGAAATTGATATCATGTATGTAATATAACTATGTGAATGTAATATAACCATGTGTATGTAATATAACCATGTGAATGTAATATAACTACATGTGCAATATTATAAATGTACAATACTAGGTGTTAAATATAACCATCTGTCCGCAATATATATGTAATATTATGTTCGTATACTATGCGTGTAACATAACTATGTACGCAACATAACAATGTATGTATTATAACTAACCGACCAACACAACCTGAACAGACATACCACGGGCTCCCCCTGGTGGTGGGATGGGCAGTCTTCATCGCCATAGTGCTACAGGTATGTGTAACTATAGTGTATCCGTTACTATAGCGAGTATAACCATAACTATACTTACTATCTAGCCAGCTAGTTGACATCTCGGTTTGTTGTACTAGTTTCTATCAAACTCTCATCGTCAAACCACGCTACTAAATGACACGTTTTACCATTTTTTTTAGATTTTGTATTATGGTATTTTTTCGTTTCATATTATCTTACTATATGTATATGTATATTTAATTATTTATTTTGTTCAACCTTACCACTATCATACTAATATATATATATATATATATATCTAGCAGGATATTGTTGATTTAAATAATTACATTATGTTATTTAAAAATAATATTAAAGGATAATACAATTATTATATAGTATATTTAATTATTACACTATTATACTATAATTTAATATTATAAAACTATAAAATAATATTGATAATACTGGAATATTATACTACATTACAATGATGATTAATAATGATTAATAATTAAAGAAGTATTATTATAATAAATGAAAAAATTAGCAATGATTGATTTAAATTCGGGTAAATTATATTTACTAGAAGTGTTTCAATGTTAGTGTAACTTATATATATATATATATATATATATATATATGATAACATTTATTTAAAATTGGAATATAAAGATACATAGAGGGACTATTTTAATGGAACATAATGTTTTTCTTAATGATATAACCCAGCAATGGTAACTACAGCATTAACTTAGTTTAAGTATTGATTAATCTTATTGTATTATGGAATGTATGCATGTTTGATATCTATTTTTAGTTACCAATATAATCGTTATTTATTAATTAAAATATTATTTAAAAATAATAATTTATAATCGATAAAAAAATATATATAATTTAAAAAATGTGGATTCTTATAATTTCAAGAATTGTAATTATTAAAATAATATATTCAATATATATGTAGAGGATATAGTATTCATCATTGCATAAGATTATGTAAATCATATATTACATAACATTGCACACGATTATGTAAAGAATATTATATATATCATTCCATACAATTAGTTAATTTCTAACTATGTAATTACTAATCAAGTATATAAATCGCTTCAACATTTTTATACACACATATCTCATATTATAAAAACGTTTACATTGTAATTATATATATATATATTATACGTCTATCACAGTTATATAATACTATGTATTGTACTGTATATTAGACTGCTGTACGTGAGTGTACTAGATTACTACATTCCTGACATATACTCCCGACATATACTTGTAATGTTTTATAGACTATGCGAAACAAAGTAATCTGTTATCAATAAACGAGGTGCATGTTTTATTACTAGTATTATATATATATATATATATATATTTATTAACACAGAAACATATATCTCTAACTATTAATAAATAGATACACGATATATTTAGCGTTTATATTTAATTAATTTTTTGAATACAATATATATTTAGCGTTACTAATATACCCTATATTACGATATAGAAATGTATTGGTGGCAACTAGTAACCAACTACCATAACTGTAATTAATATTAAATTTGTATATTTAAAGTTTATATTTATTAATTTATTATAATATTTTGCTTCATTCTATATCAATTTTTAGTTACTAATCCACCCTTTATCACGCTAACAGATCCACACGTTTTCTCTGAGCATAAGCTGGATACTATGGGACGCGTGGACGAAAACTAAAACCAAGAAAAAGATCTATTAGAATTAATAAATCAGAAACGCGTGTGTTTTTTTTTGTATAAAAATTATAGATTTCATTTATTGTTTGACAATACAGCACATAGATAATGATTATTAACAACTTATTATTATAGAATCGAATAATAACTTGTCGTAATAATTGATAACAACAAAGTGACTATAATGGACTATTGTTTAATACTACTTCTATTCATCTTCATCTATTGTCAGCATCTCTGCCACTTGTTTCTGTTGCCGGGGGTTAAATGGGGTAATTAGTCGATTGTAGTCGATTTGTATAATATTAATATTAATAGTAATAATATTTCACTGAATCATTTATAGGAATAGTTAATAATTAGTCGATTGTAGTGGAGTATTTGATTTATAGACGATTGTATAATATTAATAATAATAGTAATAATATTTATTCATTGAATCATTTATAGGAATAGCAGTTACATATGGACAATGGGTAATTAATCGATTGTAGCGGAGTATTTGATTTATAGACGATTTGTATAATAATTAATAATATTTATTCACTGAATTATTTATAGGAATAGTAGTTACAAATGGACCCCTCGATAATTTGTAAACTTGTTATAAATATAATGTATATATATAAATAACTCGTGGGTCCGAGACATTATATGTAAATAAAGTATGTATTCAATATTTACTTTTTATGAATAGTACACACAATTATATATACGTATTAATGAGCTGATGTAATGTATAGAAACGCACGATATCCAATCAATTATATAATCCGGTTATTACCGTTTATAAGTTATATAATCTGAATTCAAGGCTATTGGTTAACATTTATATAATATTCATTATTAATATTCACATTACAAGTGTTGCGCTCAATATTGATGACGAATGCTATTCTAGTATTCACATTAAATGTATTTAGTTTATATTTCGATGGATATTACAAAAATTAATAGATGTTCGTAATATGTTTGTATTCCTGTTATATCGATGCATATCTCTATTCTAGAGTCGTGTATTTTATTTGTATATTCTTTCCTAAATTCGTATAATTTAAAATTGTACGCGCGTACTAAATATTAATTAGTATAATTTGTAAAAGCAAGATGTTAAATATATTTATGGCAATATATTTGTTTTAAATCGTACGTTAATAGTGATTTGGATTTCGAATTGATAATTATCAACGATTATAATAATATGACAAGGTTGCATGGAATACTGCAATGTTTGATTATATTTTTTTAATTTATTTATATATAGTTTATTGACTTCAAAAACACATGGTGATTATAGGCGTCGTTAGATAATAAAAAATGTACGTATCAACTTTGTTTATATTACTCACACTTTCACGATTCACTAACTGTAGAATCTGCGACAGTCTTTGCCACCACGGCGTCGCATTCGTTCCGCTTGATTACTTCCACCCAGTATTTGTGATTGTCCTGCACCGGGGGTGGGGTGGGGGTTGTACCGGGGGTGGGTGGGGGTTAATGGGTTGTACCACGTCAATGATGCGCGCGAAGCATAAATATGTCGCACGCATCTATTTACGTGCAATCATATGTGATGCCGATGAAATATAGGTGGCGATACAGTTGTTTTAAATAGTTTGAATTCAGCGAATTATCAAATTTAAAAACTATCGCTCGTAAATAAATATAACTTTAAACAGAATTAGAAATAAATAGTTTGCAGTATTGATTGCGTAATTTTTCATTAATTTCACAAATTAATTATAGTGGCATATTTAGGCTACGCAAAATCTTCGATAGCGATAAGATGGCGCCTCCTAGGGGACACGGGGATGATCTGAATTATTTGATATGAATTAATCGCAGACTTTTATGTCGATGTGACTGTAGTACATCGGGGCGGCACAATTGCTAATCTAATGAATACACACGTATAGCTAACGAATGACTCAGACGGTGTCGTATATACTCTATAGGTGGAACGTAATACAATACAGAAATATGCATTTCGTGGAGGGTAAGTTGTAGGAATATTATTTATTTAGAAGTACGTTCTCGAATATCGTAACATCTCGCGAGAGTCGAGAAATAGAAACAAATTTAATTCGAGAATAATGTATGTTTAGTTTCAACGTGAAGGTACGACGTTCCTTATGCAGGACTAGTAGGTAACTGTTCTATATTATTGTACTGTTACTATACTATATATTTATATGTATGTATTATTATCACTCTTTATTAGGGGCGCTGCAACAGGGGGATATGTCCCCCCACTTTAAAATATAGGGGGACCTCCTATCTATTGGTCCCCCCTACTTTTACAACAACATTTATTTTGATTGGTTGGTCCCTCGCTACATAGAAAATCGTTCCAGCGCCCCTACTCGCTATACAACGCGTACATGTAAATAGTTTACTACGTAGGTATATTCTGGGGCTAATATAAGTAATATATTTGTGTATCGATGCGAGGGTTAGAATAGTAATGAATAGTGTAACTAGTGGAGAAAATCTCTACGATGATAATGTTACTTTACATTAATGTATTCTAGTTATTACGAGACTGAGATGTACGATAGATGAGAGATAAGTTAGACAGGAGAAGGAGATACGCAGTGGGAAAGGAAGAAGAGGAGGTAAGGGTAGAGAGAGGGGTGAAAGATAGATATACGAGAAAAAGGAAAGCTAGAAATTAGATGAGATAGAGAGTATAGAGATAAGGTAAGAGGAAGTAAATAGATATATAGAGAAGAGAGAAAGGACGAGGAAGTAGAGAGAGATATAAAGAGACTAGAGAGAGGAAGTAAGATAGAGATTTATAGATAGGATAGTATATAGAGATGAGATACAAGATAGTAAAGAGAGAGTTAGCAGCATACTGTGCCGGAATCACCACTAACCTGTAAGTTTTGCAATAGTTCGCAGTGAATGCGCTGAGCTTTGCTAGCTCTCCTCCTTCTCGCGTTACAACGAGGCAGCAGAGTATCTAGCGGACGAGGAGGAGGGGGTGGTGGTGAAGGTAAAGCTGCCATGCTGCTCCAGCATTAGGTATACGAGGTGAAGGAGGATGAGGTGATGTCATGCTACCCTAGCATTAGATATATGAGGAGGTGGTGAAGGTGATGCTACGTTGCCCCATGATTACGTGTAAGAGGTTAAGGAGGGGGTGATGGTGGTCACGTATCTGTAAGATTGCCTGGGCTGAGGCTGTGGTTTTGTAGCGTGGAAAGTTGGATGGATGGACAGTCTACCATTGCTACTATGCAATCTATGTTTCACCATTGTTACTATGACTATTATATATAATTTATTAATAAGTAATACCTGAAAAAAATAATGATAGTTTACACAAACCATAATCAAAAGTATTTAAAGACTATATTAACTATAAATACATTAGTATTTCATATTGTACGTATATATTAAGCTATCGACTAAGTGTCCGACTGATCGTTTAAACCACAGCCTGACACATAGCGTACATCTATCGTAAACAGAGATGACGCTAAACCCAGCCAAATACAGAATCTAATCTAATCAAAATCAGAGTTTTACTTTCGTTGATCCCGATCGTGTTATAAGTAGTCTACGATTGTACGTTATTTATATTTACGCTATTTTTTGTTTGTTTTTAATGTGCTTTCATATGGTTTTACATTATTAGTTTTAATTTCAGATTAATCCTTATTTTTATTTCAATAACGTACGCATTATTATTAGCATGTATTTATACTTTAGACTCGCTTATATTCGCTTAAAATACATCGAACGACGCATTTATTGATATAAGAATATTAGATCCCGAGATATAAATATTTATTACATAATTACTTAAATTCACGTAATATCTGAGGTAACACCCAGCTAGTAAACTATACAATGAGTTATTCACGTTTTATTGCTATTAGATATATCGCATTCATACGCGATACCTTCACTCGAGAGTAAATAGATTGTAACATACAAATAATACGCACCTTATTAATGTATAAATATACTTTACTTATTATGAATGCTATTTACGAGAATTAACATTTTCTAAAGCGATACTAATTAATATTCATACGATTAATTCTTAGGAAATTCGGAGTATTATAAGTTCTAAATCTGATTAAAGATTTAATAATTATACATTATATTAAATTTATAATTATAGAACTTAAATGTTACATTTACTTATAGAGAGTAATTAAAAATTATATATAATAACATAGATAACGTATAATAATTAATATAATCTGAGAATACCAGACATATATATAGGTTCCATAATTTGTTGTTAATCATGGTCAACATGTGATGTTATGATTTAACATATTATACTACCTATGATAGTTATAGTTATAATTAAGACATTTTAATATGTCAACACACATATTATTTTGATTATACATTTATGATTTTATTCGTATTTTTATTATTAAATTTGTAATTTTATATGTACGATTTTAAATAAATTATTTCTAGGTGTAACGTAACATTATATCGAATACTGTCGCTAAATTCTAAACTCTATATATAAAGTATAGGTAAAGATGGCGTTTTGTAAATCGTCAGTAATAATTATATGACAATAGATAATAAATTATTGTAAATAGATATTTCACTAACTTCTTTTTGTAACTGTTTCATCATCTGTAAGAAGAGAAACGAGGTGGTTAATTATGTATATGTTTAGTGTTATATAT
Organism: Osedax fenrisi; assembly: GCA_964019155.1. Lineage (NCBI taxonomy): Eukaryota > Metazoa > Annelida > Polychaeta > Sabellida > Siboglinidae > Osedax > Osedax fenrisi. The sequence goes on along the minus strand of OZ025246.1, from coordinate 15,486,488 downwards.
TTGCTTAAATTACTACGCACATTTATTATTATTTATTATCTTAAAACTATATATTATTTTGGATATATTTAAACATATATAATATATATGATTATTAATTAATATGAATTAATATATATATAAATTTATATATATACATTTATAAATTTATATATATATATACATTTATAAATTTATTTCAATGAATTATTAACATTGAAATAACATTATACATTTATATTTTTATTGTGAATCGGATCGTAAAAATTATCTATTCAGATACTCTCGCACATATACTCTCTCTCACACCACTGTCCATCTCTATCTATCTGACCACTGTTTATCTCTAGCTAATAGGGTGATTTTTGTATCAGGAAAGTTGGTTATATTGATGGCCAGTTGATAAATTGATTAATAGATAAAATGGGAGTTTGTCCGTATGTCCAACTTTTCATTCTACAAACTCACATCCATAACCTCTATCTCCCTCTCTCACACACAGTACTGCCTACCACTATATCAGACCACCCCACTCACATATCCCACCCTACTCCACCCGCACACTAACCTCTATCTCCCTCTCTCGCCACAGTACTGCCCTCCTCTCTTATATCCTACCCCCCCTCACCACTCCTACACCCATACACACTAACCGTTATCTCCCTCTCTTACACACACTACTGCCCACCCCTCACCCCTCCTACACCCCCGCACACTAACCTCTATCTCACTCTCTTACATAAACTACTGCTCACCCCCACACCCCACCCCGGCACACTAACCGCTATCTTCGTCGTCGTCCACCCACTTGCCGGGCACGAGCCCCGCCCCTCCGATAGCGTTGCACAACGGCACCAACAGGTGGTTGATGAACGACTCCTGAAGCTTGGCCAGCTGCGGGTTACGCTTATCCATGTACGGCGATATCGGAAGTCCTAGCTTAGCTTCCCGTTCTCCCTAGGGGGGGTATTGGTATTCGTTATGGGCTATATTATATATATATATATATATATATATATATATATATATATGTGTATATATGTATTATATATTATATAAGCAGGTTTTCGTTATTGTAAAAGATGGTTATAAATGGAAAAAGTTATTAAAAACATTGTCATGTTCTCCCCCTTCTCACGATGCATACGTCACGGGACTAAGTAACTAAGTAACTAAGTTTAATATCATATTATTAATATCATATTATATATGGACGTTGATTAGATGTGGCTGACGGACGAAAGGGTTACGCTATCGGTTTCGCATTGTACAATATGTTAACGAGTAATAAGATAGTGTATCTTTTGTGTGAGGGTATTCTTGTTAAGCGTATCCTTAGGGTAAGCTAAACATAGCATATGGGTATCCTTCCGCTTATTATAGGCGATATTCGGTAAATACAATCATTCAAAAAAATAATATAATATGTATAATATGTATTATATTTTTTTTTTTAATTTTCATAAATATATTTATGTATAAATACTTCCTATATTGTCTACAGGCTATATCGTCTACAGGCTATATTGTCTACAGGCTATATCGTCTACAGGCTATATCATCTACATGCTATATTGTCTACAGGCTATATCGTCTACAGGCTATATCGTCTACATACTATATTGTCTACATACTATATCGTCTACAGGCTATATCGTCTACATACTATATTGTCTACATACTATATTGTCTACAGGCTATATCGTCTACACGCTATATTGTCTACAGGCTATATTGTCTACAGGCTATATCGTCTACAGGCTATATCATCTACATGCTATATTGTCTACAGGCTATATCGTCTACAGGCTATATCGTCTACATACTATATTGTCTACATACTATATCGTCTACAGGCTATATCGTCTACATACTATATTGTCTACATACTATATTGTCTACAGGCTATATCGTCTACACGCTATATTGTCTACAGGCTATATTGTCTACAGGCTATATTGTCTACAGGCTATATTGTCAACAGGCTATATTGTCAACAGGCTATATTGTCTACATGCTATATTGTCTACAGGCTATATCGTCCACATGCTATATTGTCTACATGCTATATTGTCTACAGGCTATATTGTCTACAGGCTATATTTTCTACAGGCTATATTGTCTACAGGCTATATTGTCTACAGGCTATATTGTCTACATGCTATATTGTCTACATGCTATATTGTCTACATGCTATATCGTCTACATGCTATATTGTCTACATGCTATATTGTCTACAGGCTATATTGTCTACCGGCTATATTGTCTACAAGCTATATCGTCTACAGACCTGCGAGTAGAACTCCTCGCTGATACGAAGCGTCCACTGCAGATGTAGGGGGCGCCTCTTGCACGGACCGTTGATGTCGGCCATCTTGATCACCATGTTGGCGATGATCAGCCGGTCGTTCTCGGACGTCCAGTCGATGCCGGGCGCGTCGTCGTCCGTAATCTGGTTCATGAGAGAGTGTTATTGTTATTGTTGTTGTTAGTGTTATTGTTATTGTTATTGTTATTGTTATTGTTATTGTGATTGTTATCGTTATTGTTATTGTTAGTGTCATCTTTATTGTTATTGTTATTGTAATTTAATAGGTTTTTACCCACTTAGATATATAAGACATATCTCAAGTGTATAGACAATGAGCTAATTAATCTTAATACGTGAACAAAAATAACGATGGTTTACACAAACCACAATCAAAAGTATTTAAAGACTAGATCAACTATACATATATTAGCATTTCATATTCTACGTATATATTAAAGTATAAATATAGTATAAATATATTAAAATAAGCGAGTTAATAATACTAGCTGCGGTATCGTGGTATTTAGTGAGAATCATAGTTTTATTGAGATCCGCGCACTCTACAAATAATAGTAACTAGGGGCTCTGGAACTATGGTGTGTGTACGTAGGGGGGACAAACCAATTAAAATAAATTTGGTGGTAAAAGTGGGGAGGAACAATACATAGGAGGTTCCCCTAGATTTAAAGTTGGGGGGACATATCCCCTCCCGCCCCCCCTGTTGCAGCGCCCCTACAAATAGGTGTGTAGAGGGGTCAGGGGTGATGACCTTATAGCGAACTCTGCGAGAATCTCAACGTGTATTCGAGTGTACTATTAGTACACTATACTATTACTTACTCGAGTTTATTGGAACGCGCTATTACTATTACTAGGAGTGTAGAATGAGAAATGCATGATATTACTCTTGGAATTTAGTAGGCTCAGGTGTGGTGAGGCTCAGGTATGGTGAGGGTCAGGTGTGGTGAGGGTCAGGTGGGGTGAGGGTCAGGTGTGGTGAGGGTCAGGTGTGGTGAGGGTCAGGTGTGGTGAGGGTCAGATGTGGTGAGGGTCAGGTGGGGTGAGGGTCAGGTGGGGTGAGGGTCAGGTGGGGTGAGGGTCAGGTGGGGTGATGTTATACTTTCACTATTACTGAGAAAGTATAGAAATTGTGACCCGTATACTTGAGATTAGCGTTGATGACCTGTTATTACTACTAGTAGTCAATAAGGGTCGGGGTGGTGACCTTGGCCTTGAACTCCGTGAGAATCGTAATGTTATTTGATATCGGTGTGCATTATTTATATCACTAAGCGAGTATAGAAATCGTGATCCATATAATATATGATCTGATATAAGTGATAAGCTTTAGCCTTCAATAACCCAGGGTCCGGTTGTTCCGATAAAATAAAAATTGCCTACGCTTATCCTACGATTATTTTACGATATCGAGTTGTTCCGATGAAAAATAAATCGCTAGCTGCACGTTATTTAGGCAAGAATAGTCGTCGTAGCCCTCCCTAGGGACATCTAGTGACCGGTTGTTCCGATGTTCTAGCGCGTAAAAATGATCAAAATGCTAAGCTAAATTCATCGAGTTGTTCCGACATATAAATTAAATACGCAGCGTTTATTTTACCCATTTCTTAAGGACAACTAATAGCTGGCGTTAGTTAAATATTAAATAAAATATTTTGCTTATTTCACATTTTATTCCTAATTTAATTGTATTGTAGTATGTATTAGATATACAATTATAACTATTATATAAATATATAATTATTATAATAATACAATTACAAATATTATCAAGTATAACCCACGATAATATACAATAAACTATAGATAGATAGATTCTAAAATTCTATCTTTAAAATAATTACAATACGCATAGTCGGACAGTCGCCGAGATAATACGCGCTAGAATTAGCTAGGCTAGGATATTTATTTTAATTGTCGGAACAACTCGATTTGCATATGGCTAAGGATGTAGCGCAGGCCAATTTTGCTAGCTCGTTGCGTACGCTAAAATTATCAAATGTCGCAGCAACCGGGATCAGGTGTAAAGCCTAAATCTGATAATAATGCTAATATATATATATAAATACATATATACTCGAGATTAGCAGACGCCCTATTACTACTACTACTACTACTACTACTAGTAGGGGTCAATAGGGGTCAATAGGGGTTAGGGTAGTGAAATTTACGCTGAACTCCGTAAGCATCTCAAAGTGCAGCTAGAGACTACTGTATGCTATCACTATTACTAGGAGAGCAGCGGCGGGAGTGCCGACTATTACGAAGAGAGGGGTCAATAGGGGTCACGACCTTGGCGTTGAACTCCGCGAGCATCTCGAAGTGTTGCTTGAGATCCGTCGCCAGGATAGCCTCCACCACGAGGAAACGAAACCGCTTGAAGTCGGCCTGTAGGTGAAGTGAAGTGAAGTGGACGCGGCTATGATATCACTGTGCCTTATACGTATAATAAATACCTATCGTCGTAGTATTATTAGTGACGATATTATCTATGGTGCACAATTACTACTCCAGCGCATTCCAGACACTGACTTATAATAACTATTGGACGTATTAAGGTGGCCAATGATTTCGCGGAGCTTAGATATGCCACTTGTATCTATTTATGTGAATTCATTTTGATGCCGATCCGTTTGACATATATGATATGGTAACAAAATACAATCATCATAGAATAGAGTCAATACTACGCACTATTCTAACGTACACTGTAAAGCATTCGTATTTTTATTAATTTAGAAATATCTCTATTTATTTCAATAACGTACGTCCTTACGTTGTACGACATTATACGCTCGACTGTTGAATTGCATTAGGTTGAAAATTTAAACATATCATAAATGATTTCATAAGTGTGTGTACATAGAAATACAGCAAATAAAATTAGGTAACACGATCGTACTACTTTAAGGTAATAAAATAAAATAAAATAAACGAAAGGAAATCAATTGATAAAATAGGTATTACGGGTTGCCATTCGAGATCAGTCGTTGGAGATTTGTATTGGATATGTTATGTGATGTAATGCATCTAATAGAGAGTGTGGCAGCGAATATATCATTGATCGCGCCACAATAGTAACTTATCGTGGTATGGCAACCAGTTAATGTTTATTTATAAAAACACTTCCGAAAATATGAAATAGATATACATGGAATTATTAGCGGTGTTTTTTATATAAAAATAACAATAAATGCAGTATTAACAGTAATAATACGGTTTATTTGCGGTAGATGTCACTTTTTTAAATTCTTAATATTCTAATTTCATATAATTTCTAGTTTATTCAAATATTTCAACTTTATAATTTCACCTATATATTTCTTTAAAGAGCAATCGTTAAATCGTCACCATCGATTTTATTTTTAACGAATAATTTATATAATTATATATAATTTGTTATATTAAAATCTTAATATTAAAATGTGTTTTATTATCTTTAAATGATGTATATTATATCACATACGATTAACCATAAATGATATAATTTAAACAACAACATGAACAACATCACTGACAACTGTGCTACCTTGTCGAGGTATTGCAGCCAGTTCAGGTGCGGATTAGTGAGCAGAAGACGCCACACACTGGCTGAGTGATGAGATTCCAGTACGCTGCGGTCGTTGTACAGTATCGCCTAGAGGGGGGGGGTTAAAGGTTAAACAGGTGAAGAGAGGGATAGAGTGAGAGAGTGAAAGAGAGAGAGAGGTAGAGAGAGAGAGAGTAGCGATACTCTCTTATAGGGTCGAAGGTCAACACTACTAATATTAAAAACCCCTCGCCTACTTTACCACTAGTGAAGTGTGATAACTACAAGCTGTTTTAGTAGCTCAACAGCTCCCAAGAGGATATAACTAGACCTACGTTTCACAGGCCACGCCCCCTTATTACTAACTGGAGGATCGTGATTGGCTAGCAGGAAAACACTAGCCTTACCGACTAGAAACCTCTGCTACTGACTACACACACACACACCTTTACACTAACCACGCCCATCTACCAATCAGATATGACCACTAACTATAGGATCGTGATGGATAACTAAATAGACACGCCCCCACCCGAATAACGAGAGAATCGTCAGTGGTTACCAGGAAATCATTGTTTACTCTAACTAAATACACCCCTAACGACTAGATACGCCCCCTACCTAACTATAGGATTGTAAGTGGCTACTAATTAGATACACCCTTACAGACTATACACACCCCTTTATAATAACCATTCCCCCTACCAAATAGACACACTCATGATGACTAACACACCCCTTTATAATAACCATTCCCCCTACCTAATAGACACACCCATAATAACTAACACACCCCTTTATAATAACCATTCCCCCTACCTAACTTGACACACCCCTACTAACTAGACACTCCCTTACTAACTAGACACACCTATACCGAATAGACACGCCTCTACCTAATAGACACGCCCCCACCCGACTAACGAGGGGGTCGTGAGTGGCTACTAGGAAGGCGTTCGTTACCCCCGGATGATCGTAGTCGTGCATGGCTGCAGCGGTGTAGAGAGCCATCAGCTCTAGCTGAGGGTAGTTAGCTCCCATGATTCCGTAGTTAGAGTTGGAGCCTGGTAGTGGTGGTGGTGATAATAGTGGTGGTGGTAGTGGTGGTGGTGGTGGTAGTGGTAGTGGTAGTGGTAGTGGTGGTGGTGGTGGTTGTTGTATTAGTGGTAGTGGTAGTTGTAGTGGTGATGATGGTTGTGGTAGTGGTTGTTGTGGTGGTAGTGGTAGTGGTTGTGTTAGTGGTAGTGGTGGTGATGGTTGTGGTGGGGGTGAGGGTGGTAGTGGTGGTAGTGGTAGTGGTTGTTGTGGTGGTAGTGGTAGTAGTTGTAATGGTGGTGGTTGTGTTAATGGTAGTGGTGGTAATGGTGGTGGTGGTGGTGGTGGTAAGTGTAGTAGTGGTGGTGGTTGTGAGAGTAGTAGTGGTGGTAATGATGATAGTACACTACCATTACCTTGGTAGTGGTAGTGATGTAGATTATTTAGAGATATAATTAATGATGATGATGATGATGATGATGAATTAGCCTGCATATATATAACTGAGTGGCAGATTTTTGTACAAAACAAACAAAACCCTTAAAAACCTTTACCCTTATATACAAACATTTTATCAAATCTAAAATGTATTGATAAATAACAGTAAATACCTAATAATATTTAGCATATTTATAGTGCATTTATTTCAGATAAAGAGTATGCTTAATAATTATAATAATACATTAAGAGATTGTAATAATTGTGTTTTAATGATAATTTAAGAATTTTGAAAAAATTGTGAATTTATTTGAATAAAATGTAAAAAATATGAAATTCAATAAATAATAATTGTAATATATATTTTATGATATTTGTAATAATATTATTACATTTTATAATAAAATAAATACTATATTATATATGGAATATAACACTAATTATACAGTAATATATTTCACATTAAATTTATTTATATTCTCATATGATTCTGTACTATTCTTATATAGTCATAAGAACAAGTTAAATAATAATTTTATTTCTAAGTGTCAAACTAATATTAACATTCTTATATTTATAAAAATTTATAATAATGACATAATAATGACTTAATAATGACATATTAATTGCATATCAATGACATATTAATGACATAATAATGACATAATAATGGCATAATAATGACATATTAATGACATATTACTGACATAATAATGATATATTAATGACACAATAGTGACGTAATAATATACAATCAATGGCAACCCGAGGTATTAAGTGCCGTGGTATTAGTTCAACGAGTGATTATGTATGCAGTGTGCCGTTAACAAAAGTGAAGACCCTCAACGCAGCCATACACTACGATATATTAGCACAGAAATTCATTTACCAAATATGGACAAAAACGTTACATTCTTTACCTACAATATAATGTTATTTATTATGAGCGGTAAATAAACATCATTTTAGGAACACAATATCATGACATTATAGATTTAATTCGAGTAATGTTAAAATTACGAATAAAAGAATACACGAATACACCCTTAAGAATTATAATGATTATTATATTTTATATATATATTGTATACATAAACATATTTATATTGTTATTGTTATTTTTATTTGGTGGAGTCCTTTCATCCCATCCAGGAACTTAGATGAAGTTTTCACTTATAACCATATATGGCTCTAATGTCCCTTTGAAGCCGCTCTCATGTTAAGAAATCCATAGTTTTAACGAGAGCCGATCATTTATTTATACAAAATTATATAATATCACTTTTAAATAATATTTTAAGACCCATTTTATAAAATTAATTAATGGTCCGGAAGAGGCTCAAACCCGTGTCCTACTGCTTGTGTGTCTGACGCCTTAGCCACTGAGCCACACAGGCAGTTTGATATATATATATATATAATATATAACGAGTGTGATGATGATGAATAGGTCATATGTGCATTTATTGACATTATTGAACTCCACATATAACCTTAAATCACTATCGCGCGCGACATAACCAGACCGCCATAATTATATCAAAATTCACTCCACCCTAATATACATATATTAATAGTAATCGTAATGGAAGCATCGTTTCTTTAAACGCGTCTATTTAAACACAAATCTATAACAATGATCGGGTAGACCTATTCATCAGCACCATCGCCCTGTACTACCGGTGATCTGTTGACATCGTAGCGCTACCGTTCGACGCGCGCCCCTCGATGTTCTATCATTAACGTAAGAATACATTAACGATTACGATACGGATGTTTAAGGGTTGGCGCGACATTCGCGAGTTTACGTGTAAAAGATAGGCGACGGGGCTATTCGTTAAAGGCTATACAATTTCGCGTTTGTGATTATTTTATTTTATATGTGTATAAATGTACTAATTATTATTTTTAAGCGTATACATTTCTATACGTTTTATTAAGTATTCAAAAATACACACGAATAAAATGTATATATAAGAATATTTTTCTAGAAATATATACACCACAAAATATTCAATCGTAAATATAATATAACAAAGTATTAATGAAATTATAAAACAAATCATAAAACGATAATCATAAATAAAAAAATGTACTGCCTTAAAAACAGCCCTTTCCCGATCATTTACGTGTCGCGCCCTTAAATCAACGTAGAGATGTTTACGAATCCGAGAGATGCGAATAGATGCGAATGTAGGGAGAACAGTACATCAGTACACATAATAATATGGTATATGAAACACGTCCGTCTACTATACCAAGTATAAGAAGTGTATACACAACAGGTCTACAGGTCTACAATACTGACAATACTGACAGGTCTACAATACTGACCGCGTCTGTCGCTTTCCGCTGAGTTGCGTCGGCTGCATTCCTCGCATGAGTCGTCGTCGCTTTCGATGCATTCTGTGGACGCATGAGTCACCGTTAATACAAGCATGCGTCACCTTTATTACACACATGAGTCACCGTTATTATACATGTGAGTCATCGCTAACACGCGTGAGTCACCGTTAACACGCATGAATCATATGACATGAGTCATCGGGTATAGAACGTATTAGTTCTATATAGTACGGATTATAGACTGTATAGTCGGTCGATGAAATTATATTAATCGAGAGTCGGTGTGAAATAGTAATATAACTAAAGCAAACGCTTTCGATGGATTCTGTGAATACAGGATACCGATACTATCGTAACCTTAGTTGTGATTACGTAATCAGAAATAGGAGATTGTCAACCTATATGATATTAATACTCTAGACCAGTGGTTCCCAACCCATGGGTCATGACCACATTTGTGTAATTGGGTTTTTTTGTTGGGTCATGAGACAATTTCTAAAAATATTTATACATATATAAATTATAGTTTATATTATTCGTTTATGAATAATGTTTAATAATAAAATAATTAAATTTGTCATTGGGTTATAGAATATTTTTAAATTAAGAATTATCAAAAAAAGGGTCATGACGAAAAAAGGTTGGGAACCAATGCTCTAGAGTCTTGACCATATGATATACTATCTAATTGAATCACATTTTTTCTGAGCTATTTAATAATATTATAAAACTATTGAACATATATATATAGGAATAGTATTTATTAAAAATGTAATATATTGTATAAGATTGATAAATAATTAGAAATAAATTAAAGTATTGTAAGGTGAATGTTTAGAGAGTAAATAGGTTATATAACTTGCAAATAGAAATTAATTAAATATTCCAGATATAAAATTAATAATTATTATAATAGTTAATTAAATATAAATATTTCGTATAATATTTAATATTTAATATTTCGATATTTCACGTCTAATAACATAGTGATGTATGCTATGTATAACTTATATCCTAATTGATATATTGTATGTAAAAATATTAAATACTTATACAATAGACGAAATAAAATCAATGATACATTTATATCGTGATATCTATAATGTTTTAAATAAAATAAGCTGTTAAAAAATATATATGATAATAAATATAAATTATATATTGTTTAAACTCTAATTTATATATAAGAATTCTATGATATTTTACCTAACATCAATAATATGGTATATGAAATCTACAATATTCGACACGAAATTTATAATATATAACATAAATCTACAATTTAGGCATGAAATATTCTATTTTTAACAATGAATCTAAGATTTTGAATACTATTTACTACATCTGGCATGAAATTAAAATATTCAATATAGGATTATCAAATAGAATAAGGTTTTTAATAATTTATATTTAATGATTTAAATCATGATATTTATTGAATATACTAATTGAATGATATTTGATGTCGAATTGAAATGAATTAATACTCGATATTCACCCTCGACTGTCGGCTAACCTTCTGATATGGCAATACTGCTGAGGGGTTTATCCATGAGGGGGTTGATTTGTTCGAGATCTGGAATGCATTGCGAGGTGATGTAGTAAACGCCCTGAACCACATCCGACGCGTGTATTCTGTTGTGATCTGTGTGTCAGGTTAGTGTCAGTTATGTCACTCTGTATTTGTGTTTGTGTAGTGGGAAGGTTAGTGTCAGTTAGTGTCACTCTGTGTGTGTGTTTGTAGTAGGAAGGTTAGTGGCAGTTAGTATCACTCTGTGTTTGGGTGTTGTGGAAGGTTAGTGTCAGTTATGTCACTCTATGTTTGGGTGTTGTAGGAAGGTTAGTGTCAGTTATGTTACTCTGTGTTTGGGTGTTGTAGGAAGGTTAGTGTCAGTTATGTCACTCTATGTTTGGGTGTTGTAGGAAGGTTAGTGTCAGTTATGTCACTCTGTATTTGTGTAGTCGTGGGGCATTTAATGTTATGTCACTGTGTGTCACTTTTATTATCATGTTATAGCCATAAAGAATGTGGATAAACAATTGAATGTAGTGAACTTTGGCACTTTGCGATAGAGGCGATGAAGCCACAGCCTACTACTAAATACCTACTAAATTTTAAATTAATATTGTTTATTTATACATATATATATTACTAATAATTATTACTAATTGTAATGTACTATCTACACTAAAAACAAAATTATATATTTAAAATACATCATATTAACATTCCTCGTAATTTTGTGTATTTAAATTGAAGATATCATACTATTTTATTGATATTTATAATCTAAATACATTGATATAGATAGAAGTCACTTTAATCTATTTCGCCGAAAACCTATTGTTATAATATTTGACATATATAATAAGACTAATATCCAATCAAAAATCACTGATGCCATTTTTTTAATTTGTTAAAAGTGCCATTCGCATATCTATCTTTTACATGCATTGCGTGCGTCAATTGCTTATCCACTTTCTTTACATCGATGGTTATAGCATGTTATATCACTATTATATCATTATGATCTCATTATTATGTCATATTTTATCATTATTATCATGTTATCGTATATATTCTAAAAATATATCTCTATGTAATCTTTAAATATACTATATTAAATAATAATACAAATTTACTATTATATATATATATATATATATATATATATATATATATATATTAATAATAATAATCAGAGTTTAGGCATTAGCCTGGATGAACGAAAAAGCAGAGCTTATCAAGTCGTTCACCCAAACTATATATATATATATATATATATATATATATGATGATGATGATTTATTTAAATACTAATTCAATTATAAATTCTTATTGTGTGACAATAATATATAAAAAACAATATAGTTAACTCAATCCGAATATTTCTCTTTAATAGAAAACACTTTACGTTGTAAAACGTACGCGACGGAAGCGCCCCCTACACTCGCCCGTGGTAATCGTTAATTTGAAAGTGGATATCGCGAGCAACCCATCCACACACACACACACACACACACACCGGTGTGGGGCATCGTAACGTCGTAACGTACATCATCGCTAGTAACGAGAGATAGCCACAGCCGTCACCCATTGGTCAATGGGTCGGCTCGAGTTACGCCGATCGCATAACTAATTAAAGCACAATAAAACACCTGCTTCCGGAATACACCGATTACGACGTATACGAGCAATAATATTTATAATAATATTTATGATAATATTTATAATAATTATTATTATTAGGTTTACTATAGTAATTTTATTCATATGTTCTGAATAACAAAGTCTATTATTAAGGTAAACGCCTATACATTACTAAACCCCCTTATTAGCTTATATCCCTCATTATATACTAAACACTATTAGTATATCCCCCTTATTAGCATATACCTCGCATTCTTAACTAATCCCCGTTATTAGTATGTATCACACATGCCCGACTAAAGCCTAAATAACACACACACACTAGAATCTTTAGACACACGTACTAACATGGTAAGTCGATGTAGCCCATTTCTAAAGCGTGGAAATAGTTGAGAAATTCGGGAATCGGAATTTTAAACGTATCAAAAAATCCGCAATTTCTGAAGATCTTAAAGCACATCTATATTGTGAATATATATAAAGTTTATATATAGTGTGTAGTATATTTTTAGTAAATACGTGGTTATTTTCTTAATTTAATCAATAAACAATAACTATATTTATATATATATTTTGTTATACCATTATTGTATCATGTTATATCATAATTATATCATGATAAATCATTATTTTATCATATTATATCATTATTTTCATATAATATTATATAATTATTATATCTGATATTAAACTATTATATTATAATTAATCTAAACGACGTATCGGCCCGGATACGAACCATACTCAGTATCGTATGAGGCAGCTGATTGGCCAACGAGAAAATCGGGTAATCCCATTGGCCGAGGTTATTTAATAGTTCGTAGTCGTTGATTTCGTCGAGTCGAAATGGAATAGATTTTGTGTCAGTGGCTTGTTTTGATTTGTCTTTAAGAATCTACATCGATGACAGGAGTGGTTATAAATATGATTATGTAATTAGTAATGTGTAAGTTGTATATATAACAAACATATATATATATATATATATATATATATATATTATTATTGATTAATACTTTGTTTATATTAGAAGATTAGTTTATACATATATTCTTAATAATATATATATATATATATATATATATATATATATATATATATAAAATAACTAAATAAAATAACTAAATAATTAAAAATAATAAATACGTATAATATACATCATATTAATAATAATACAGTATTATATAATAATAGTTGTAAGTAAACAATAAGTATTATTATATACATAATAATGTAAAAATAATTACAAACCAGTGTATTACACTAGTATACTTGAATCTATCATACAGTATGATTCATACTATAAGTTGGTTTTTTTAAGAAATATTATATCAAATTATAAATAATATAGTTAAATGCAGAAGCGCTTATATTTTTGATATTAAATTTAGAAAAAAAAATGTTAATATTAATATACATTTTGTAAAGTTGAATATGTTATAATAAATATGCCAACAAATTGGAATATAAAACAATCTATTAATATAAAATACAAGCGTTTATTAGATTTAAACTAAGAATAATTTAAATTAGTTCTCAAGGGCATGGGCAGTGTGCATTGCATAGATGGGCTGAAGCTACATATTATATAATAAGTGATAATGGTACGGTACTAACTTTTATCTTAATGGTTGATTTGTCAGCTTTATGAATGTCTATGATTGTGTCGTATTCGATCTGTGTGTGAGTGTGTGTGAGTGTGGGTGTGTGAGTGTGGGTGTGTGAGTGTATGTGTGTGTGTGAGTGTGTGTGTGTGAGTGTATGTGAGTGTGAGTGTGTGTGTGTGTGTGTGTGTGTGTGTGTGTGTGTGTGTGTGTGTGAGTGTTTGTGAGTGTTAGCCTACATTTCGGTAACACCCTACGAACTATAAATAATCTCGTAGCGAAGAATGTTCTAGATTGTACGAAATAGAGGTTTGGCTAATATTTTTGTAACCACTTTTTTAGTACATTTATAATTTAGAATGTTAGAATTTGAGATACCTGTGATAATATTCAATTCATTGATTGATATTTTATATAAGCAAATATATCGTTCGAAGTATAAAGTTTAACTATTCGCAGACGACAACGCTAACATTATTGAAATAAATCATGAATAATAGAGAGATAGATTGATAGATTAATAGTTTATTATATGTACGAATGTTATGGGTATGTGGGATAGGGTTAGGGGTAACGAGTAAGTACATATAATGAGACATGAAACACGGATGAATAAAACAAAAAGGAAAAAATAGAATATATACAATAAAAAACATAATGAATTAATCATACCTCTAAAAGGTAATTGAAAATAAATTCTATAAAAACTATAGGATACCATCGAAATAAACAGTAAAACGTTATTATCGTTATTACTATATATAAACACCGGTACTAGGTTTCTCGGTAACCATAACAACCCAGTTCGTAGTCACCTAATATAACTACTATACATATTACACATTTCAACAGCATGTATGAGATACTACTAAGTTAGTAGGTAGTACTACTAAGATATATTGACACATATACACATACTATACAATCGTACATATTCATACTGAGCTATATTGGTCCTAAGCTATGGAATTCACTCCCGCCCTATATTAGATCCATAAAATCGCATAAAACATTCATGAAATATATACAACAATTGATCTCAGGTGGGAACCTGAATTACTAATATTGTTTGTAATTATTATTTTATTTATTAATTTCCGTACGGCTTATTCTATTTTATTTTATTATTATTATTGGTATTTATTGTTTACCTACTTTTATTATTTGTATTCTATTATATACACTTTTGAGAAATCATTTATGATTTATTTAAGTGTCTAAATAAACATTCAATAAATCAATCAATACTGTAAATATATAGTTGTAGAGGGTAGGTGGTACGAGGATGTACTTAGAACAGCGGCGGAGTCGGGGGTGTCGGGGTATTGTTGTCAACGTAGCCGTAATAGAACTAAGCACTGGTTAAATGTCGGCTATTACTAACGGAAGGGGGGGGGTGTAATTTCGCTGTAATTGTAAAATTTGTTAATTAATTTAATTTTTAATTCCGTATTATTCTTGTTTATTTCAATAAAGTACGTTATCGTTAGAAAATATGCCCTACTTTATACTTTCGATCGTATATTTCGACTATACATTTGCTTACATAAAGTGTTGACAATGAATCAAAGCCCAACACCGTTTGCTACTAACGGCGGTGGAATCTTCATCAATAGTGGAGCTTGCGGGGCTGGCGGGGCTTGTGGTGGTGGCGGAGGTTGCGGAGGGGTGTCCGCTGGAATCATCTAGAAGTTCTATACTGTTTCTTCGCTGAACGATTGTAAAGGGGGAGCGTTACGGGGTATCCAATATATTATAGTTTATATTATTCGTTTACGATTAAGTTTAATAATACAAAAATAAAATTGTTCAGTCATGGTATATTTTTAAATTAAAAGTTGTCAAAAAAAGGGTCGTGATGACAAAAGGTTGGGAACCACTTGGTTAAAGTCTACGCGCGCATTCATATCGTTGCTCATTAGATAAGTGTCTTCCGTAGTAGATGAAGGAGGAGGTCTAACATACGAGGAGGTCGAGGTGGGGGAGGGGGAGTCGTGGTAAGGATCACACGCTATCACTCGGCACAGTGCTTAGCTTTAGTGTGTGTACACAGGGTATTGATCAGGCCACAAACATACATGTTATATACTATATATATATATATATATATATATATCTATTATTGCAGTCTATGAAATATATAATTGTTATTTTTATATTTTTTTGGTGGAATCCTTTCATCCGGTCCAGGAACAACAAAATAATAAAGTCACTTCAAAGCCGTTCTCGTGTTAAGGTGGTCGTGCACGAAACCATGGTTTTAACGAGAGCCGAACCTTTATTTATACATAATTATATACGTTCACTTCTAAATATTATTTGAAGACATTTTTAATGGTCTGAACTAGCGAGGCTCGAACCCGCGTCCTACTGCACGAAAGTCCGACGCCTTAGCCGACTGAGCCACGCGGCCAGTTCAATAAACAACACGAATGCCGCGACTAACCAGGTTGTAATCTGCTATATCTTTTATTTGATGGAAACCTATGCACGAGGGAAAGGATGTCAACGTAACGGATGATATCGTAGACAATGATAGGTGTGCGACGCAGTTGTTGCGATAAACAATATATACATATGTTGTTGTGCGGTATCCATACAGATGTAATAATCAGTATATTTATATATTAATTTATACAAATTAATACATTTTATTATTTAAAAAAAAATATAATCTATGATCAATAAAAATTATGTATTAGATTAATAACACGTAACAAAATTATTAAAAAAATCAATACATTTTTCATATACCGATGTATTACCATTTACACTCAATACATGTATGCTTATTATTAGTATAATAGAGAAATTAAACATGATCGATCGCACAGCTTTATAATTTATAATGTTACGGTAATAATTGAAATAGTCATTTCATAAATCTGTTATAAGAAAAGAGTTTATACAAGATATTAACCATTACGATATCGAATAATAGATAATCATGAATAATATCAATCGATATAATTTAACATATATTCTCTAAATAATTAAATTAATTACATTATAAACAATGTTTAGAGAATATTAAAAACTAAAAGTTGATTAACACCAGCACGATATCGTCGAACATAAAACTCGGCTATTTTCTGTGCGATACCGATATCAGCCTTATGCATACGTTTATATATAAATTACCTATAAATCTTTGAATTGCCCACTATCGGGTAAATGTTTTAGAACGACGAATAATGCATAATCTTATAGCCCGTTATAGGGTTATCAATTATTATGGGGGTAAGTCACTGAACCCCTGTCTATTCACCTCTAAGTTACCAAAGATGAGCCATATAGTCGATATTATGATAGGAGAGAGAATACGGCTGCTACCTACCCCTATCTAATGGCATCGATGTCCTTCTGATGGACATATTCTTAGCTTTCGGCGTGTTCGTGATGCTAAACGAACGCTGACTCCTCGGAACGTTCAGCGTAGAAGTGCCTCCCTCTAGTGGTGGTAATCATGGTTAACGATAGAGTATAAACACACGTATCATGTGTGTGTATGTATATTTGTGGATACAGTTTTATAAATTATAATTTTATAATTACGAGTTAGTTCTTAAATTTTTGTATATGATTAATATTTATTAATACCATATTATAATTATATAATAAAAATAGAAACATTATAATATATATATATATATAGTCTTTGTATTATTATTGTTTGTTTATATAGGTAATTAAATGTATAAAAATAACTAAAAATGTGATCAAACATAAATTAAATATTTAAAGATAAAAACGAGGACAATAATATAATATAAACAAAAATATCATTAAAATAAATAAACATTAATACTAACAATGAAATAAAATCTGTTGTTAGAGTAAATATAAATATATATATATATATATTTAAATGTGTGTTGATAGACACACTATACACCATTAGTACTACAACTACTACTAGTGGTTGGTATACTATACAGTATATAGGTTACACTAGTGATGTAAATGAACTCGGATAGTTAAAATAAATACCGTACAGAATCAAACCTCAAACTTTAAAAAAAAATTCAGTTTCAAACTTTAAAAATGTTGAACATATGACTTATGAACTTCGAACTTTGAATTCATTAGTGCTAGGTATACTACAATGACTATCTCTACTATTACTAGATATACTACCATAACTACCACTAGTGGTAATACACTACCACCACTACTAGTGGTAACACCTTACCATTACGACTACCCGTACTACCACTAGATACACTAACATGACTACTACCTATACTAGTGGTAACACACTACTACCACGACTACCTCTACTAGTGCTAGGTACACTACCACGACTACCTCTACTAGTGCTAGGTACACTACCACGACTACCTCTACTAGTGCTAGGTACACTACCACGACTACCTCTACTAGTGCTAGGTACACTACC
Source organism: Osedax fenrisi (assembly GCA_964019155.1). Classification (NCBI taxonomy): domain Eukaryota; kingdom Metazoa; phylum Annelida; class Polychaeta; order Sabellida; family Siboglinidae; genus Osedax; species Osedax fenrisi. The sequence goes on along the minus strand of OZ025246.1, from coordinate 15,467,678 downwards.
ACGACTACCTCTACTAGTGCTAGGTACACTACCACGACTACTAGTCGTACTAGTGCTAAGTACACGCGTACCTGGAGAAGAAGATCTGCTGGGAACGGGCGACGAACTCGGAGTGTTGTCGCACGACTGGCGAAACGTTCGCATCCTCTTCGGTTCCGCTTCCATGGTCGGCATTCCTGTAGCGTCGGCGTCGTTAGTATAAAGATAATAAAGGGTCGGGGAGCGCGACTCTTTTTCATTGGTTACTCGTATTAATAATTTAATTGCGAAATAAAAAAGTTTACGAAAATATAACGCATTATTGTTTCGGTGCCGATATAATTATATATTAAATTTGATTATATCGTTTGTGTGTATATATATATTTAATAGTAATATATATTTTAACTATTACGCGTGTAAATTGTGGAAATTAACGAACGATATAATTATACATTAATGAATATATATTATATATTATATAATTATATGTTAACGCATAAAATAATATTACATTACTACATCGATATTAACGATATTATTGTAATCGCATCGGTTAAGGGTAATATAGCTAAGTTGGGTTCGCGTTAAGGATAGTTCTTTCAAGTTGAGGGATATAAATATTAAAAAATACGTTGATGAAATGAGATGTATTTCGCGGGTTAACGGATATAATAGACACACACTGACCTCCATGACACATGACACATACATACAAATATACATACATATACACGCAAGTACACACACACATACGGAAGTGGCACCCATAAATACACAGATAGATAGATAGATAGATAGATATAGTTTATTGGAGTAATTTAATGTCATTGTTTTTTCATTTAATATTCTTTTGCGTTTTCTTTCTTAGTTATCCGAATGACTTCAAAATAAGACTTCTGTGTTGTCAGGTATATACACAGCACACACACACACACATTACTTGTGAAGGACACACACACATACGGAAGTAACACACACACAAGTACACATGATAGACACGAACTGATCCCCATGACACATGAGTCATGTGACATGACACATACATATACACACAAGTACACACACATACTGAAGTGACACACACAAGGACAAATATACACAGCACACATACATGTTACGTGTGAAGGACACACACATGTTACATGTGAAGGACACGCACATATAGGAAGTGACCCCCACAAGGACACATACACACAGCACACGTGAAGGACACGCACTACAGACCTGTAGCAGATGTAGTCGTAGTCCAGGTACTGGCAGACATTCGTCTTATGAGGGACTGCGGGAGGCTGCGGCGTAATCTCTGTATGGGGGGGGGGGTAGGGTGTGAGGGTGTGGGGGTGTTGGGTAGGAGGGGGGTAGGGTGTGATGGTGAGGGGTAGGAGTGTGGGGGTGAGGGGTATGACTGTGGGGGTGAGGGGTGTGGGGGAAAGTGAGAGTGAGGGGTGTGGGGAAAAGTGGGAGTGTGAAAGTAATGGGTAGAGGTGAGATATATAATGAGTAAGAGTGGGTAGGAGTGAGTGAGAGAGATAGAGATAGATATATAGAGAGAGATAATGATAGAGAGAATGGGAAAGAGAGAGAGTGATAGAGAGAAAGAGAGAAAGAGAGAGAGAGAGAGAGAGAGAGAGAGAGAGAGAGAGAGAGAGAGAGAGTGAGAGAGTGAGAGAGAGAGAGTGAATTTGCTTAATAGAGTATGGTGTGCATATATCGGCTATACGTATGTGTTAAAACCTAACATAGTATTAATATAGTATTATATTCACACTAATGTACTTAGATTATTAGTGTATTATTGACATTAGTGTATACTATACGCAATTACTATATATTAGTTAATTAATCAATTATAAGTAGATTTCACTGTTCAAATCATGTATGTGTTAACCAATCATGCAGTCAAACCATTGTTCAGTGTTTTCTAAACTACAATACCTAATATATTAGCTATAGCTATTGTTATTATTAATTATTTTTTATATTAGTGGAGACCTATAATCGCATCCAGGAACTTGATGAAGTTTTCACTTATAACCGTATATGGCTCTAATTTTACTTCAAAGACGCTCTCATGTTAAGGCATCCGTGGTTTTAACGAGAGCCGATCATTTTATACACACTTATATAAGATCGCTTCTAAATATTATATAAGACCTATTTTTCGGTCCGGACGGGGCTCGAACCCGTGGCCTACCGCTCGCGTGTCCGACGCCTTAGCCGACTGAGCCACGCCGGGTAGTTAACATAGGAAAATAATATGTGCTAGCTATAAGGGCACCGCAATACGGGTGGGGAGGGGAAAAGTCTTACCCATTTCATACACTCGGGGAAGGACTTTCTTCGGTCGCCCTGAATTATTAATAGATTATCATTATTATTAAAGCGTAGAACTTTACCACTGGCTAACTCCTCCTGAAAAACTGAATCGTATCGTATAATAATTTCGTTCGTTCCAGATTATCACCCAATAATTAAGGTATAGTTGAAATTTAATAGATAAAATGAATCTAAAACTTAATAGCATTAGTCTTAAGTATCAACTATATTCATGAATATTATTGTATAGGTATTGTATATCGTGTATATACGTGAATATATATGAGTTTGTACTTCATCCAAACATTCTAAACATCATAAAAGCCGTAGCATAGAGCGGTCCGGGCCTATCGTATAGTTATCACACGTTCCAACGATAATAGAATCGTACTCACAATAACGGCATCGGATTCACTCGTCGAAACATCTATATAATTAATATTGAACGCGGCGATAAGCTCCACCTACTGGACAATAATAGTCATCGTGCAATATTATTGCGTAATCTAAACTTAATATCAATGTATTAGGGTCGACGATAGTACTATTGACGGATTGAGATAGGTAAACTAGTCGTTTGATGCGTTATTAAGTATTAAAATAGTTGCCAACGTAATAATATATTTATGAATCACTATTCATCGATAATAATAAAACGGATACGATTACGCCGATAAATAAATTATTGATTTTATTCGTTTAATTTTAGTAATTTCGTTGTCCGATTATCTATTCGTTCGAATTTATTATCTGTAGAGTAATAAAATAAACAATTACTATAGCGCAGGGGCTTGAATAATCGGTTTAGATCGGTAGAAATAGTCTCGACTTGCTCGTTTAGATATCAAAGCTCGCTGCACTGAACAATCAAATGTACGCAGCGGCAATCCTCCATTTCCTATTGATTACTACATTATAGAGTCGGGCGAGATAGCATAGACAGGCATAGATAGGATATTGAACTTAATCCGAAGCCCTTTAGAGGAAATAATAACGTAAATAATTATATATTTCATACGAATGAATTGGTACAATTTAAAACTTCTAATAAATATTTATTATTAGTAATATATTATATTTACGAGTATAGATATCGTATTCGTGTTACGCTCGCGATATACGCGCGTTACATTTAATTACGCGTGATTATCTATCCTACAACGATAATAAACTATACGATATATACTATGTTATTCGATAGAATATATACCGATAACGCTCGCATTTAATTTACGACACCTTAGACTAGGAATATCTGATCATGGCCCAGATTAGTGGTGACCTCTAATAGTATACCCTGTTGACCTCTATTGGATACTTCTATACTAGTAAAATTCACACACTATAGTGACCTCTACTAAATACCTGTTTACTAGCGACATCTACGCTGAACGCTATGTTATCGTATCTGATCACGCCCCGGATTAACGGTGACCTCTAATAGTGAAATCACTGTTGACCTCTACTAAATACCTGTTTACTAGCGACATCTACGCTGAACGCTATGTTATCGTATCTGATCACGCCCCAGATTAACCGTGACCTCTAATACTGAAATCACTGTCGACCTCTACTAAATACCTGTTTACTAGCGACATCTACGCTGAACGCTATGTTATCGTATCTGTTCACGCCCCAGATTAACGGTGACCTCTAATAGTGAAATCACCGTTGACCTCTACTAAATACCTGCGTACTAGCGACATCTACGCTGAACGATATGCTATCATATCTGAACATGCCCCTTATTAATAGTGACCTCTAATACTGAAATCACTGTCGACCTCTACTAAATACCTGTTTACTAGCGACATCTACGCTGAACGCTATGTTATCGTATCTGATCATGCCCCGGATTAACGGTGACCTCTAATAGTGAAATAACCGTTGACCTCTACTAAATACCTGCGTACTAGCGACATCTACGCTGAACGCTATGCTATCATATCTGAACATGCCCCAGATTAATGTTCACCTCTATCGGTTACTTCTATACTAGTAACATCAACAAGCTAGTGACCTCTACTAAATATCTTTTTACTAGCGAACGCTGACCTTGGGAATGATTCGTTCTCCGGTGTAGGGCGAGTCTTCGGTGTCGCAGAGGCTCGAAACCTCCGTCAGCGATATTAGAGGGGAGATGCGAGGTTTATGTGCTGCGGGATGGAGGCGGAGGGTAAGTCGGACAGAGAGAGGAGCTAAAGGCGGAGTATCTACATTATAGGTAGATAAATAGATAGATAGATAGATGAAAAATGTATTGAATTACTGGTTATATATAAAGAAAGTTATAATTATATATAAACATATAATTATATGACATATATAAACAAAATATATAAATGTGATGGAACGGTAAGACAAAACGACGGGATACAAAAAAACAAGTAATAAACGGAGAAGTAAAATAAAAATAAAACATTGGATTATACGAACCGTACGATTATATTATATTTGTAATAACGTGATCGGAAAGTGTATTAAAAAAAGGTTAATTATTGTTCCGTGATAGTTTATTAAATTTAAAAATAAATTAATAAAAAAGTAAAGATGAGAGATTTTAGTTCTATACGACGGAAGAAGCGCAAGGATAGTAAGGCGATAAATAGTAAGTCTAGTTGATGATAACACGGATGATTAAATACTAAGAATATATCTATAGTAAGTAACTACTAATAACTTATACGTACAATAATTGTATTAATATTTATATAATATTTTCTTCTAAAGGGCTTCAAAATAATATTGATTGATTGATTGATTGACAGTTTATTTAAACATTTAAATAAATCATAAATTATTTCTAAAAAGTGTATATATAGAATACAAATAATAGATTAGGAACAAAAATAAATACCATTGATAATAATAAAATAAAATAGAATAAACCAAATAAATAATACGACTATTATCTGTTGTCGTTGCCCAATAGTATCACTAAAGCGTTAACATTGTGAAAATCAGTTTTACGAAGCTTACGGAAATATTAAAATATATAATTTATGCGTAAAAAATATTGAATTATATTTCGACGACATTTCTAATGGATTAGGTTCGTAAATAAATAATAACAAATATTATTCTTTAACACTTTATTTCTAATACCCGATTTAGAATTAATTTACGATAAATTGGGTACATAAAAAGTTGATTTTTTTACATCTTTTAAAATTTTTAAAAATGTCATTATTTACTTAGATACGGTTGACTTTACTAGTATCAAGGACATCTCATATTTGGTGAACATTTTATTTTCCGCTTGTGTGATTATATCGTAATATGTAATGGTCCGGGATTGTATATTTTAATTTGATACAAAAATCAATGCAACAACTCGTTTTTAAATCAATGATTTCAATATTATTATATTAAATACTATAATATTATGATACAAAATATATTATTCGGAATATGGATATAAATAATATACGAAAATATATTTTATAAATAATTCATATTTTTTAACGACATACAATATTTAATTACGAATGCATTTTATTTTACTAATAAATCAATATCTCCGATATCTTCGATTCAAAAGTATCAGGTTCCGAGTATGCAATGTAACCGCGGCAGCGGAGGGAGAGCGTGAAAGGACGTCATTTCCTCGTTGTATATATATAAATGTCTATATTCGTTGTCTAAATCGAGGTATAATACATCGACGTCGTCGGCAATCGATGTACGTTCGAATTCGTGATTATATATCGCTGATAACGTGTTAACTTTGCTAGTGTTCAAATCTACCCCGCTAACGATGATATTCGTTGTCTATACGCTATCTGTTACCTATCTTTACCTTTAGTTTAGTTCGATGACATGAGTATTACGTTGTTAGTGCGTATTGCTAAGTTATACCAAGGACACACATGTCCTTGGTTATACTTGGTTTGACTATATTGTTGCTCTAGATAGGAAATCAACTGACGGACGGACCGTTCATTTGTTTTAACTATCGTACATAGATGAACGAAGGAGAACGCAGCGAAGAGAAAGCTTGTTTTCGAATGCAACATATTCATGTTTAATGGCATTCATGCATTTTCAATGCGTTACATATATATATATTAAAACAATTAATGGCTAAAACATAAATATTGTATATTTATTATATATATGTATATTGGTGTTACGTATTACATATTACATATTACAAAGCATACACTCAAACAATAACGATAATTCTCACAGGTATTGTATAACATCTGTAGCGTAATAATTACAAGCGTATATTCTTATATATATATATATATATATATAACACCAATAACTGCGACTCAATCATTATAGAAGCGCGGCTCTGATTGGTCATCATTCTGTCACACTTGATTAGGTTATTAATATATTGAATGCACAAGAATATTCCGCAGGGCATCCACTTAATAATTGTATCCAATTATACGCAGGTATTAGTAACAGAGGGGTAGGCAAATAGGTAGTAGAAGTAGTAGAGGTAGATACTAGGTTATATCGTTATGATGGATTCATTTTATTTGTGAATGAATTGTTTTTATAGGAATTTGATAGCATGAAAGTTTGTTATAAAAAATATAAAATATTTTATAATCATCAATTATATAATATTATATATATATATATATATATATATATATATATATATATATAAACCATTCAATAATCTCAATATTCATTATATTTGTAGCATTGATGATATATATTATAACACATTTGTAAATGAATTGTTTTTATATGAATTTTGATAGCAGAAAGTTTGTTATAAAAAATAGAAAATATTGTATAATCATCTATTATATAATATTATATATATAAAGCATTCAATAATATCACTATTAATTATATTTGCAGCATTGATGATATGTATTATAACAAATATGAATTCGAAATTAGTAATAAAACTATTCACAATTTTAATCCATCTAATAAAATATAATTATTTCATTGATATTTATTATTTATTTATCAGAAATAGAGTTTGGGTGAGAATTTTACAAATGATATTTAACTGTTATTAAATTAATTATATTGAATAAATTATTAATAAAAAAAATATTATTAAATTGAATATTATTAAATAATATGATATTAATTGTATTTGTTATTAAATTAAATACTATTAATCATAGTTATTATTAAATTAAACAGTATTAATATTAGTTAATTGATAATTTATATAAGAAATGCTATAGGGTCGAAATATTTAATCGAAAATATATATTTGCTAATGAGAAACACTTAATTAACGGTATATATTATTTAAACTCCAGGCAGGTGGGGGGGGCCTCATTGGTGGGGGATAATAGGAGACGATCAAAAAGGACGAGTTGATGATTCAAGGTTACATTTGAAATACGAGTTAATAGTATATATATATATATATATATATATATATATATATATATATATTTTGTATAGATATTTGTGGGTTATTTGGTTTAATTGGGTTTAGTTTTGTCCTGCTCGGTTTTTTTTAGCTGCATACATCCCAAAGTACATACAAATTTATTTCACATTTAAAATGTAACCTTTGCAACTCAACTCTATGCCCTTTTTGACCTCTTAACCCGGGGTAACTCCCAGTGCCTGTGAATACTGACCGATACTATGGGTAGGATCGCTGCGAAGGAGACCGGTCACCTGCTTGAGACCGTTGACCACATGGTCCGGCAGGGTGTACGAGTCGGCGAGGATGTCGTGTATTAGGCCGTTAGCTTCGGCCAATAGGGTGCCTTCGTAGGGTGATGTGGAGTGCTGTAGAGTAGGGTGGGGGTGTTAGGGGGGTGGGGTGTATCAGACCAATAGGGTGCCTTCGTAGGGTGAGGTAGAGTGCTGCGTGGCAGGGTAGGGGTGTTAGGGGGGTGTTAGAGAGGTATTAACGGGGTTGGGATGTATTATACAGTTAGCCTAAGCCAATATATGCTATCTTAATATAGGGAACTAGAGTGGCCTGGCTTTTATAGTAGTATAGTTTATAGTTCTACTTAGTATAGTTTATTTATTCACAAATCTAATAGTGATTAAAATGTTATGAGAATGAGCGATACAGCATGATGTCGTGTTGGTTAGGGGGTGTGCATGAATGTGTGTGGGTATGTATGTGTATGAGCCTCATACTATGAGGTGTGTGTGTTTAGGTGTGTGTGTGTGCTGGTATATGGGTGTGTATGAGTGTATGAGGTGTGTGGGTATGTGGGTGTGTATGTGTATGGGTATATATGTGTGTGGTGTTTATATGTGTGGATAGGTGTGTGTATGTATGAGGTATAAGTGTGTGTATATGTGTGTGTGTGTGTGCGCTGGTGTAATACATTGTTAGATAGTCGATGTGTCGACGTATCGGTGTCAATTAGAGTGACATCTAGAATGTCAATTAGAGTGTGACATTTAGAGTACAGTGGAATAATAAGATGAACAACAAGGGTGTAAGGCGCCTCACGTGTCAGATATGGTGTCAGCGGTGTGATAGTAATCAGTTAATGATGTGTCCGGTATAGGTATGTCAGTAGGAGTGGCATAATATATATATATATATATATCATCGGGCGACAGCATAGAAAAGATATTGATCTTAATCTGAAGCCCTTTATAGGAAATAATAACATAAATAATTATATATTTCATATGAAAAAAAATTTAAAATTTAATACTTCTAATAAATATTTATTATTATTATTTATTATTATATAGTATATATTTACATAATCGTGTATATGTATATATATATATATAAAGTTTATATTGTCAAACATTAAACTTATAATGTGTAGAGAATTATGTATAAATTTTACATGATAAAGTCAACAATTAAATAAAGTAATATTGCTTTGGATTTTCAAGAACAATAACAAAAAATCAATAAATAAAATCAATATTTATAGATCTATTACAAAGAAACTGATATAAAGATAATGTATATTTACATGTATGTTACCAAGAATGTTATGTATTAACTTAACTTGGGAAAAAATTTATTAATTAATTTCGAAAAATAATCTAACAAATATAAATTTGTATTAACGTACTTTATAGAAATAAGAGTACATTACATGTATTATGCAATTAAATGAGTACTTTAATGGCTACTAGAAAATGTCTTATATGGGTAATATGTAAAATGTTATGATTTATAAGGAGAACAATGATAAAGGTAAGTTTAAAATTCACAAATTAATTCACAACAAATGTGTATACACATTTAAAATAATATTAATAATATTATATTATAAATTTTATAAATTATAATTTATTGATAATTATCTATGAAACTTTGACTAATAACTATATATAATATTATTATAAATATATATATGAATATATGAAAATCAAGAACAAATTTAAGAAGAATTCAATATAGATAAAGTAGAAATTTGATATTTCGATACCATTTACAAAACAATGTATTTTATTTCCGTATTTTATTTACTTTCGATTATATATTTTGACAATATATTTCGACTATATATTTCCTCAAATTATCAATCAATCACTATATGTATATACTATTATCATTATTTATATCATTATATCACATTTATTATTATCAGTTCTAAGTTCGAAGTTCGAAGTTCGATTTCATCACCAATATATATATAACTCCAAAATATATGATAATTTATATATATATATATATAAATATATTTATTTATTAACATACACATATTATATAATAATATTTAATATTAATACAGTGGAAATTTTAATTCCTATTTAAGTTAGGCACTATATATTTTTTTAGATATATGCATATATATATTACATATACATATATTTGAGAGATAGATACTATCTATTATATAGTATACTCACATATATATATATATATATGTATATATATATATATATATATATATATATATATATATATATATTATGTAATAAAAATATGACAAGTTGTCTTCATAGTCTAAATTGACTTAGTTAACAAATCTATGATACGTCTAGTTATGAAGCAGGACACGCACACACGCACACACACACACACACACACACACATGCACACACAAGCACACACATACACACACAAGCACACAAGCATACACGCAAGCACTCCTCACTCGCTCATAGTTCCATATTACACCAATAGGGACTGGGTTGGTGACACAAGAACCATTATGTACACAGTGTTGGTTATAATCATAGATTTATAGTTTACATAGATCGGTATTGCTATATCTTGCCAACGTTAAATTATTGGTCATACATGGTGCCTGGAATGGGGATTTTTGATCTTTAATTGTTGTAAACTTAAGATGGCCGACATCACGTGACACATGATATTTCATAACAAATATTTAAATAAATAATATTTATTTTTTACATACATTTGGATTATTTTTCTATATACGCTTATAAAATGCATTTCGATTATATCAAAATAAACATTTATATTTATTTATATTATATATTTATAATGTAATATAATCGCAACACGTAATTTGCTTAAATAATACTTTATATAGGTAATTTTAAATTACAATTTATCGGTGTATTTTTAAATTCTTATATCGCTTTAATTTTTTCTATATACGCTTATATAGTGCATTTTTATTATATCAAAATTGACATTTATATTTATTTATATTATATATTTAGAATGCACTATAATTGCATTACGTAATTTGATTAAATAATACTTTATATAGGTAATTTTAAATTACGATTTATCGGTGAACTTTTGAATTCTTAGATCGTTTTAATTTTTCTATATACGCTTATAATGTGCATTTCGATTATATAAATATAAACATTTATATTATATATTTATATCGAAATATAACTGCAACATTTAATTTGATAAATAATACTTTATATAGGTAATTTCAAATTATATTTTATCTGATATATTTTAAAATTCTTAGATCTTTTAAATTTGTTTATAAATTGTATTTAAATCATATCAAAATAAACATTTATATTAAATTGTATTAAATATATAAATTACAGTATAATAAAAAACTTTAATTACATAAAATAATACTTTACATGAGTAATTTAAAATGTGAAATGTAACAGTACAATTTTAAATAGCATTATCTAGGTTAATTTCATTACTAATATTTAAATATTACAACTTAATTAGATAAATACACATTTATATTAATTTATATTATATACTGCAATATAATTACAACATTTAATTTGATTAAATAATACATTATATAATTCTAAATTACGACAACTATAAGAACGCTATTATTTTAAATATTTAAAAATGCTTAATTAATCGATGACTGTTGTTCTAATAGTACACGTAATTATCCAGAAGGAATAACTCTCTACAAGTTTGTATTATATAAATACATTTAAATATTATTTTGAAATTCATACAATTATTTAATTAGACATGTAGATGTTATATCTAATTATGTATGAAGTCAATAAATGAATACACGCTTAACGTATGAAAATCAAATAATCATACGAAATTTAATTTTAATTTCATAATTATAATTATTATAATATGTTACACGATTATAGCAAACATTTTCTGAAGGAAAGATATAACACTTACGCGAAATCGTGTAATTCGAATTTGTATACAAAATACCCCAGTGCCACCTATAGCGGGTTACTTTTAGGAACTATGTGTTGTTTATAATGTAAATTCGTATTTAACTATACACTTTTAAAATGTTAAATAATATGCTTTAAATTAATATTTATATGATGAAAACTAAGTGTTCATTACTAATATATAATAAACAAATATGATATGTATGTTTTAAATGCTATAAGTATATATTTAGTGAGTAAAAGCTAATTTATATTGCATGTAATTTAATAGAGCAATGAAAACATTGTTGTATGCAAACAGAGCCGAACCTAAATCTATTTCAGTGATTTCGATACTACTGCTAGCAGCGGTTGGGGATATTACTAAAATACATTGCATGCATAGGGAGTGTTATATCTTTGCTTCGCAAAATCTTTGATTATAGTAACAAAAATCATATTAATATTATACACAATTATTATAAAAAATACCTATCATATTATGATATAAATGATATATGATATGTAACGATTTTAATGAATGTAATGAAAATGCATAAAAAGTCTATCGACTTACTAGAAATTAACCAATAAAGCACCCTACATATAAATTATATATATTTAATTCTGAAGACGCATGTATCAGGCACCTATTTTAAGATGTACGGCTTACACCACATGCATCATTCCTTGAATATGTATGTGAGTTGTCCACTACAATAATAAGGATATATTCTCAATCGTAACTCAGAGAAGTTTACATACATGTAAATATTACTATTATTATAGTTAAATTATAATTTCAATATAGTTAATATATTTGTACTATTTTATATTTATATTTAATCATAATCGTAAATTTAATATAATTAATGTCATTAATTTGGAAGCAGGATAAAGAGGGTTCAGATAGGGAGTATAATTCTACTATATGATATAACCTAGGTGATATCATATAACATGATAAGTATAAATTTGTATTTGATTTTAATTTACTAATACAATGCGTATATAGCTTACATATATAGCTATAATCAATTAGATTTAAAAAATACTAAAGCTTATAAATTCTAATTATTGTGCTATTTTTTAACTCCAATTATCAACTATAACTATCAACTATAAAATCTAATGGAAATGCCAGTATATTGGATGGAACATCCATATTATGTACAACAAATTATTCCATAGCTAGTAATGATATGTAAGTTTTATAATAATCACGATACATCTATAACAGTTAAGACTTTTTCTATAATGTACTTAGCTATGGTGTAAGCCGTACATCTTAAAATAGGTGCCTGATACATGCGTCTTCAGAATTAAATATATATAATTTATATGTAGGGTGCTTTATTGGTTAATTTCTAGTAAGTCGATAGACTTTTTATGCATTTTCATTACATTCATTAAAATCGTTACATATCATATATCATTTATATCATAATATGATAGGTATTTTTTATAATAATTGTGTATAATATTAATATGATTTTTGTTACTATAATCAAAGATTTTGCGAAGCAAAGATATAACACTCCCTATGCATGCAATGTAATTTAGTAATATCCCCAACCGCTGCTAGCAGTAGTATCGAAATCACTGATATAGATTTAGGTTCGGCTCTGTTTGCATACAACAATGTTTTCATTGCTCTATTAAATTACATGCAATATAAATTAGCTTTTACTCACTAAATATATACTTATAGCATTTAAAACATACATATCATATTTGTTTATTATATATTAGTAATGAACACTTAGTTTTCATCATATAAATATTAATTTAAAGCATATTATTTAACATTTTAAAAGTGTATAGTTAAATACGAATTTACATTATAAACAACACATAGTTCCTAAAAGTAACCCGCTATAGGTGGCACTGGGGTATTTTGTATACAAATTCGAATTACACGATTTCGCGTAAGTGTTATATCTTTCCTTCAGAAAATGTTTGCTATAATCGTTTAACATATTATAATAATTATAATTATGAAATTAAAATTAAATTTCGTATGATTATTTGATTTTCATACGTTAAGCGTGTATTCATTTATTGACTTCATACATAATTAGATATAACATCTACATGTCTAATTAAATAATTGTATGAATTTCAAAATAATATTTAAATGTATTTATATAATACAAACTTGTAGAGAGTTATTCCTTCTGGATAATTACGTGTACTATTAGAACAACAGTCATCGATTAATTAAGCATTTTTAAATATTTAAAATAATAGCGTTCTTATAGTTGTCGTAATTTAGAATTATATAATGTATTATTTAATCAAATTAAATGTTGTAATTATATTGCAGTATATAATATAAATTAATATAAATGTGTATTTATCTAATTAAGTTGTAATATTTAAATATTAGTAATGAAATTAACCTAGATAATGCTATTTAAAATTGTACTGTTACATTTCACATTTTAAATTACTCATGTAAAGTATTATTTTATGTAATTAAAGTTTTTTATTATACTGTAATTTATATATTTAATACAATTTAATATAAATGTTTATTTTGATATGATTTAAATACAATTTATAAACAAATTTAAAAGATCTAAGAATTTTAAAATATATCAGATAAAATATAATTTGAAATTACCTATATAAAGTATTATTTATCAAATTAAATGTTGCAGTTATATTTCGATATAAATATATAATATAAATGTTTATATTTATATAATCGAAATGCACATTATAAGCGTATATAGAAAAATTAAAACGATCTAAGAATTCAAAAGTTCACCGATAAATCGTAATTTAAAATTACCTATATAAAGTATTATTTAATCAAATTACGTAATGCAATTATAGTGCATTCTAAATATATAATATAAATAAATATAAATGTCAATTTTGATATAATAAAAATGCACTATATAAGCGTATATAGAAAAAATTAAAGCGATATAAGAATTTAAAAATACACCGATAAATTGTAATTTAAAATTACCTATATAAAGTATTATTTAAGCAAATTACGTGTTGCGATTATATTACATTATAAATATATAATATAAATAAATATAAATGTTTATTTTGATATAATCGAAATGCATTTTATAAGCGTATATAGAAAAATAATCCAAATGTATGTAAAAAATAAATATTATTTATTTAAATATTTGTTATGAAATATCATGTGTCACGTGATGTCGGCCATCTTAAGTTTACAACAATTAAAGATCAAAAATCCCCATTCCAGGCACCATGTATGACCATGAAAAACCACGTGACTACCGATCTATGTAAACTATAAATCTATGGTTATAATAGACAAGTATACTTGTATAAAGGTAGTGGCATGGATTTGTATTTTACATACACAGGGTAATAAGTATAATGTATATTTTATATCTAGTATATATATATATATATATATATATATATATATATTTATATATATATATATATATATATATATATACACACATTATACATTATATACATATGTAATGTACACTATAATCTATGACCTGAATACAATTAAGTTATACTTAATACTTAACATTATGGAGATATCTAATATATATATATATATATATATATATATATATATATATTTATATAATTATCCTAGCATAATCCTTAGGTATATTCGCCGAACAAATGACCCATGTTCTATTATCGTTGATCGTTGGAGCCGAACACAACTTTTCAATGATTTATATATAAACCATTGAAATTAAATTTGGTATTAGCTCATCTTACGTATTTGACTTATCCGTGGTCTAACTAAATATTTTAAAACTAATAATTTGAAGCAGACGATATCGATTTGTTTTTGTCATTGTGAAGGTAGCATTAATCACAGACGATAGAATTATAATGCCTATAGGTGGTACCATATGTGGTACTAACCATATAAATAACAACGTTAATAATGTTAAGGGGTGGGTCCGGGGAGAATGCGCAGTCTAATCAATGCCATGTCCTCGGTGTATACTGGTGATAATTCAGGCATGATAAACATACGTATACTATTTTCTAGAAGGAAATATCATTGGTAATATTATTCAATGCCTTTCTACGCATTTCTATTCGTTATTGTGTGAACTTGGAAGACGATACTACAAGCATACGTGACTATGTGTGTGTGTATGTGAATATAATATCCTAATATCGACTACACATTAATTAATGCTAATAAGTGACATAACGAGTTGTTATATTACTGTGAAGCCTGCATCCCATGGGACGATGCTAGTGTACACTGTAAGACGTACGGGATATGTTCTAATAGTCCTATAGTATACTTATGGTGTAATACTTATAGCAAGCTTATATGCTTATATATATATATAGGTATTACAGCCAAGGACAACATGTCCTTGATACAGCGTCACTCTCGTTACTCTCGTGAATTCTCACGAGATCACGCATGATGTGGACGACGACTAGAACGCGGGCGTCACCGTATCACCGAGTCCCCGGTTTCACCCACAGAGCTAGAGAGAGAGAGAGAGAGAGAGTTTCTCTAAAGCTCTACGGTATCACCGAGGACCACAGAGCTAGAGAGAAACTAGCTCTATAGATATATATGCATATATGCATATATGCCAAGGATATATGCCAAGGACCGTCGATAAAAAGAAACCCCTCTCTTTATATCGATGCCTAGGACGTGTCCTCGAGATAGTTACGCCCCCCCACACGCGCGGCCACTGCAATACATACCCGATAGCGGGGGTTGATTACGGGAGACTTTAGATTCGAAATATTAATCAACCAATCACAGCACGACGCGCTCCTGCTGGCGACATCAACACGATGTTTATTATCACGATGGTGGTGCGGGTGCGAGTGCGAGTGCGAGTGCGCGTGCGGTTATTAGGTCATAGTAATGCATTTCTCTCGGGTGTTATCGCTATAACGGTGCGGGTGCGGTTACGTTGTGCGGAGCGAGCGGCCGATTGAGTATAGCGCACGCACACATCGCGGAGCGTATTACTAGGCGGTGCGAGTGTGTGTGTGTGCGCGTGTGTGGCGCACATGTGTCAACGATGTAAATACTTTTTGTTACTTATTTTACCTTTCACTCCCTGCTTTTACAATACATTTCATTACTTTTATTTAAATCGATGGTGTGTGTGTGTGTGTATATACAACTATAGTTGATATACGGCGCACAGTGCGTGCGTACACAGTAGATGTGTGCGGTGCGGTTACGAGGAGTGGTCAACATAAGTAGACATACTACGAAAGTGGTGAGTGTGCGAGTGTGTATGCGGGTGCTAGTGTGCGAGTGTGTATGCGGGTGCCAGTGTGCGTGTGTGTGTGTGCGTATGATGTGTAGTAACGATTCTCTAAGAATAGATATCGACGCGCGAAATCGTGTAATCTGATTTAGCGCGCAAAACGAGAACAGCGCCACCTACAAAAGGTAACTTTTCGGAAAACGTGTTTCTTAATGTAATCGTATCGAAATTTGCAAATCGTCGGCAACAGTGTACTCGGGGAGCGTGTATTAGCAATAGAGAGTGTTACTGGTGCGGGTGCGGGTGATGCCTATATATATATACGTCAGACACACAAGCAGTAGGACACGGGTTCGACTCTCGTCCGGACCATTAATTAATTTGATAAAATGGGTCTTAAAATATTATTTAGAAATGATCTTATATATTTGTGTATAAATAAATGATCGGCTCTCGTTAAAACCATGCCTTAACATGAGAGCGGCTTCGAAGGGACATTATAGCCATATATGGTTATAAGTGAAAACGTCATCTAAGTTCCTGGATGGGATGAAAAGACTCCACCAAATAAAAATAACAATAACAATATACATATACACATATATACTGAGAGAGAGATCGCACTCCACCTCGTGTCATCAAGGTCACCGTCGTTACGTACTCAAGGTCACCACGTATGCGATATATGCCTTACGTCGTACCATAGATTTGTAGTTTACATAAATCGGCATTGCTATATCTCGCCGATGTAAAATTCTTCAACATACATGGTGCCTCGATTTAGGAAACTTAAGATGGCCGACCATCATATGAACAATGCATTTAATAACAAATAGTCAAACAAATAATATTGATTTGTAAATAAATTTGATTTCTTTTCAATAGAAACAAATAATATTGATTTTTAAATGCACTTGATTTATTTTCTATATACGCTTATAAAGTGTTTAAATTATATCAAAATAAACATTTAGATTTATTTTAATTATATATTTATATTTCAACATATAATTGCAACATTTAATTTGATGAAATAATACTTTATGTGTGATGGTCGGCCATCTTAAGTTTCCTAAATCGAAGCACCATGTCCGTTGAATAGACATCACGTGACTACAAATCTAGGTAAACTCGTCTAGGGGTATACATCTAAGCGGCATACAGTCATCACTACGCAACGATACATACCAGCTGACCTATATATATAGTGTGTGTTTTCCTTAGACAAATCTGTGTTGTGCACAGTTTGTGCATGCATATATTGGTTCGTATGTGTGTGTGCGTATGTGTGTGTGTGTATTTTGTGTGTATATATATATATTTGGAATGTTAACATCAAAAAATGAAGACTAGAATAACAGTTTTTAAAAGTATATATATATGCATCCTATATATAGGGTGCATATATATATATATATATATATACTTTTACCCTATAGGGTATGTATATAGAGCTACATGCATTGTTGTCGGCAGTATACTGATATATATATATCAAGGCGGTATACCTATCGCTGTCTACCTATTCGTTATCACCTGTTACGTGGACCTATCCGTACGTTACGTTAGTAGTGGTGTGTGTGTAGACGTGTGTAGCTTTGTTGTAGCTTTGTTGTCGTGTGCACGTGGTGGAGAGACACGGAGAGAAACAGCGCGCGAAAGTAAGAGATTGAGCGAGAATTGTAGTACATTTCTATGTAACTACATACAGGACCTCATTGAAGGTGTATAATACCTTGATTATAATACATCTTATTTAAGTACCAACCTATATATATATATACATACACAAATATAAACACAAACAAATATATATATATATATATATTCACTTCTTCTTCTATATATTCTTCTATAGAAGAATATATATATATATATATATATAATCTTAGATCATATAAGATTATATATAATCATTAATAATAGTAAATAAAATTGTATACAATATAACGTAATATCATAGTAACAAAGTATAGAATGCACACACCGATACACACACACACACACACACACACACACACACACACACACACACACATAACAGCGTATATTTCTATTTTTAATATTGTGAGAATATTTCATAAATGTTTCGTAATGTATCGATTCTTTCAACGTTATTATAATAAGTAAATTCTCTTTGTAACTATTTATATACTATATATATATATATATATATATATATATATATATATATATATATATATATATATATATATGTATATATTGTGTATATTAACTATATATTTATATGTATACATGTATATTTTGTTTATACATGCATATATATATAAATATATAATTGTGTATAAATACATGTTCTGCCCTCGTTAACGAATTATTAATTAAAACCGTGGATGCTTAACATGAGAGCGGCTTCGAAGGGTCATTAGGTTATAAGTGAAAAATTCATCTAAGTTCCTGGATGCATCCCATGGGTATCCCATCCCATGGGATGAAAGCAATCCACCGAATAAAAATAACAACAACAACAAAAATAACAAATATCTATATATATATATATAATATATATACACACACAAACATACTCCCACACACACACATACGAATACTTACATAAAATACAAAAATGTTCGTCGTACACTACACTTACTTGTTATATATATATATATATATATATATATATATAGATACCATATACAAAGGTTAAAATGATGAACGCCTACAAATATAATCCAGTAGCCACTATATGCATATACGTATTTCCGGTTAATAATTAAAGCGCCGCACTTTGCACGAGTGTGCGCCGTCAGGTCCTCTTCCCACCCCCGTCCCAACTCTTCCATCCATTCCTCCACTCTCCACTCCCTACTCTCCTATATCATCTCCTCCTCCTCCTCCTCCTCCTTCCAATCCCCATATCTATATATCCATAGAAGTATACTTCCGCATCTCGCCATCTCGGTATCTGCCCATTATGCACACTTCTGTTTCCGCAACGTCATTCACGCGGTCACTTCCGCTCTGTGTGACGCTATATTGTATGATATTAATATACATATAGATACTCACGTATATGATTAAATAATATATATAT
Organism: Osedax fenrisi; assembly: GCA_964019155.1. Lineage (NCBI taxonomy): Eukaryota > Metazoa > Annelida > Polychaeta > Sabellida > Siboglinidae > Osedax > Osedax fenrisi. Next base: position 15,447,629 of record OZ025246.1, on the reverse strand, counting down.
ATATATATATATATATCAGTGCATAGTGAAAGTAATTCAACATCGGTACTGGTATTAGTACTAATTTGTATTTAAATTCATTTAAATTATAGTGTATATATATATATATATACATCCCATAATGTCATAATGTCATGCCCATAATGTCCCATAAGTCATATCACACTAGCTGTATACACACTAGCTGTATACATGTATAATAGCGTGTATACCACGTATGTGTGTGTACTATTTACGTATATGTGTACACTGAGTATATATACGCGATATATAGTGGTGCGTAAAGCTTGACCTTGAGTTTAAATGGAGTCTATATTTCATGTATTCATAGATTTGTATTTTACATAGATCGGTATTGATATATCTCGATAATGTAGAATTCCTCAACATACATGGTGCCTCGATTTAGGAAACTTAAGATGGCCACCATAACATGACCAATGCATTTAACAAATATTCAAACAAATATTATTGATTTTTAAATACATTTGATTTATTTTCTATATATGCTTATACAGTGCGTTTCAATAATATATTTATATTGTAACATTTTATTTGATGAACTACTACTTTATACGTGATGGTCGGCCATCTTAAGTTTCCTAAATCGAGGCACCATGTCCTATACCTGACTATAGTAATTATTGGTATACCAATATAGGTAAACTATAGTTGTATATATATAAATCTATGCATGTATTCGACGAATGCATATATATATATACATATATATATATATAGTTACAAGTATACTACATGAATTGGAACAGGCTAGCTAAAAAGTGCCATTATTTTGTAAGTATAAACGTCGAAGAAACTAACATGTTATTCTAGGCATACTATTGAACACACGTTTTATGTAATAATATAATACTATTAAATATATATATATATATATATATATAATCTATTATTGATTTTAATATGTAAACATGTTATTGGGTTATGTGAACTATAATATATTCTATAGAACACTGGTCTATAGAATGCTGGTCGGTACCAATGCATGATTACTATGGAAACATATCAATATTATTATATATATATATATCTACTTTTATTAAAAACCAATTCACATATATATATATATATATATATATATACCTTATAGGGTGGTTACTAGTGATATAATCGTGCCGAGTAATTTTCAATCGGTTTCGAGTAATTCAAATTTCCAATTTACGATTCCGAGTCGGTAATTGCGAGTATGTTTCGAGTAATTCAGAATTTACATTTAAAAATGAAACTACGTTAATATATTAAATATATGCCGAATTTAAAAATGTATCATTGTCGAAATACATATATTGAAACCGTTTCGAAACCATTGTCTTTGAAACTGAAACCGTTTCGAAACCTTAAAATTAGGTTTCATTCTAATCACTATAGTGGTTACCACCCGGTGTTATACCATAAGGTTACTATTACATGGTGTATATATAAATATGTATATAATATAATGAGTATACATATATGCTCTATTATAAATCATATTCTAACTATTTTAAACCCTATTAGGAATATTGTATTATCCTATAGGATATTGTATATAATACATAACCATGTATTGTATACGCGTATATACATATATGCACACGCACACACGTATATACAAACAAGCGTACACTTAATTAGGTATGCTTTTATATACATTTAATATTTTTTATATTTCATATACACATATATATATATATATATATATATATATATATATATATATATATATATATATATATATGTGTGTGAGTGTATATAAATTTGTCATCTAAAATTGATATTGATTATTACCGCTGCTTTATATAATGTATTCTACACGTGTCTATTTGTACACTACATTATAGTTTATTACACGCGATGTTGTATACACACACACACACATACACGCACACACACACACACACACACACACACACACGTATACCACGTATACATACATACGTACATATATGTACGACGTGCAATGTACACTCGTAAATGTATGTATATACAAACAAACACTCACGCATAAATATATATATAGTTATATATATTTATATATAACAAATATTACATAACATTTACATATTACAAAATAGTTTATTATTACATATAAATTCAATAACATAAATTACTAATTGATTAATTGATTTTCTCGTTTTTCGTTTTTGTCTCGTTCTCACACTCTCAAGAATATAATATTATTTGAGTGTCTAAATAAATACCTATCATCATCATAATCATTAGAATTATTTCATAGTATTATCAAAGCCCTTTGTTATTATATATATATATATATATAAAACATTCCTAGTAACTTTTTCAGTATATAATATTCTAGTGACATACTATGTATCACAATATAGATATATCAAGCTTGATATATCAAGATTGTAAAATAATCGTGTTATTATGATGTGTTAAATATTAGGAAAAAGTGAATCAATGTGCTGGTTTTATTTATCTAGTAATATATTTTATCGATTTATTTTGGAAAATGTTGTTAATGATAAATGATAAATTATATTGATTATTTTATATTTTAATATTTGATTTATTAAAAAAATAGTGTACATTTCAAGGAATTTCCTATGAATTTCTACCGTATTAAATGTACTATTATATTTGTAATATAAAAAATACATATAATTTGTAAATATATTCATATAAAAAATAAATATGTGTGTTTTAGATAAATAAAGATATATCATTATTTATATATTAAACATGTGTTCACATTCATTTTCATTAGAATTTATTTACACTTATAATATTAATTTATTTTCGGATGAAATTAAATATATATATATATATATATATATATATATATATACATATATGTATATATATATGAACTGCATGTGTGGCTCAGTGGCTAAGGCGTCAGCACACAAGCAGTAGGACACGGGTTCGACTCTCGTCCGGACCATTAATTAATTTTATAAAATGGGTCTTAAAATATTATTTAGAAGTGATCTTATATAATTGTGTATAAATAAAAATGATCGGCTCTCGTTAAAACCATGGATGCCTTAACATGAGAGCGGCTTCGAAGGGACATTAGAGCCATATATGGTTATAAGTGAAAACTTCATCTAAGTTCCTGGATGGGATGAAAGGACTCCACCAAATAAAAATAACAATAACAATATATATATATAAACCTGATATAAACAAGAATCTACATGTATATAATAAATAATGTGTACACAATTACATGCAATTAAAAAAAATCAAAGCACACATATATATATATATATATTTATATATGCAATCATATATTATTAGATTGCTTCGTGGATTATGATCATATTAAATAATATATATAATTAATATTATTAATGTAATCATTATTATCATTATCCAATTTATTAATATACCAATATAATTATATATAAATATATACACACATATATATTCTTATGCAATATTTATTACTATATTTACTGGTAGTAATAATAGTAATGCAATTGCGTAATTTAGAAGCACGATATCTGCACACACACACATACCCACCTACACCCACACCCACACCCACACACACACCCACACCCACACACACACATACACGTATCTCCACAGGCGCCCGTGTGTGATATACGAAATATCATCGTCGTAAGTTGATTAATATCGTACGTCGCCCCCCCCCCACGACTCGGATGGGGGTGGGGGGCCCACTGATATCTACTACTGCGCATGTCTAATTCGCTCGTGTGTATCACGTGACCGTTTAATTACGGCGGCGCATGCGTATACCGAGAGATAATCTCTAAAATATACGTGCATCTAAACACTGATGCTGTAGTACTATAACAACACCGGCTTATATATATATATATATATATATATATATATATATATATTAATAAATATCCTGTTACTAGGACAACTGCGATATTAATCTAGGTATATAAGACGTTACCGCTATATATATATATATATATATGCTCGCGCATGACGTGTATATAAATACATACGCGTATATATATATATATATATATATATATATATATATGTGTGTGAGTGTGTGCGTGTGTGCGAGTAAACTGTGTGGTTATGCAGCAATACCACCTAATATCGCCCAACACGCACTCGTGGTTGTAGTATACTACGAGTAACCTATACTTAATCGATGCCCTGGCGGTCGTTCAGATAATCAACACGCGGTGGCGGTGGTGGTAAGACAACTGATATGTACAAGTGACCAATGCGGTCAACACACGCGCACGGAGTAGTAGTTATATACATAAGTATACATTACATGTGTATACATTACATGTGTATATATATACAGTACATATATATATATACATACATGTAATGTATACGAACGTGTGCACATGTATGTGTATGTGTGTGTGTACGCGTGTACGTACACGGCTACGCGTATTAGTTTGTTGACCGAACTGTCCATTAGGCGTGGCCACGTGTTTACACTTTATAGAGTGGGCGACAATACCCTATAGAGAGTACTCTAAATCTACGCCGGTGATAGATGTAGCTACAATACTCTTTATGTAGCTGCGTGTGTACATAGTTGTAGCCTATAGGCTACACCGAGTGGTGGTGCGTAAGTATTAAGTACTTATTAACTTAAGTATTTAAGTACTTAAATGAATTCACGGTCTTAAATTGAAATGTAATTATATGGGCGATTTTATTTTGAAAATTCAAAATCTCATAAAATAATTAGGATTTTTACATATGTAAATTTCATAACATTAAGATATAATATGTTAATTATTCTACGAAATTTATAAATTATGAGAATATTAGATTTGAAAATATTAGAATTTAAAAAAAAGTTAAATATGTTATCAACATTAAATATTTATTTTATTATCAACTCTATATCCAATCACACATATTTCCTGTATATACAATATACATATACAGACAACTCACTATAAGTCGGACTCGCAAGGGACCGGGAAAATTGTCCGACTTAGCGAGATGTCCGACTTATCCGAGATTAATAATATCATGCAAATAAGACATGCCTCGAGCAGCGTGAGTTAAAGTGTTACCAAAATGTGGAATTATGCAAAAATCAATAAAATAAAATGTGGTATTCAATAATATTACTTATTAAAATTATAATATACATTATTCAAACTAAACATTTCTGACATTTTATAAAAAGTCCTACTTATCCAGTATAAAAATCATAAAGTTGATATAATATGTGTCCGACTTATAGAAAAGTCCGACGTATCCAATCCAATTTATCCGACTTATCCGATTAATTTAACATGTATCTAGATACAAATCCAACCAAACCAACTAAATGTGTCCGACTTATCGATAAGTCCGACTTATCCGTAGTCCGACTTACCGAGAGTTGACTGTATATATATATATATATATATGCATGTGTATATATGCGTATGGGTACGCGTACAAGCGCGCGGAGTATACGTATACGTTATAACGCGTGAGTCATACGTGAGTCATACATGAGTCACGATGACGCAATAACACTATAAACGTCGTCACGTGATAATCGCGACCACCACGTGATCCGCAATACAATCATCATGGCGGCGTCGTAGTGTCGTCGTATTAAATACGCGTGTAGGTACCAGGTACGTGTACGCCGTATATATATATATATATATATATTATATATATATATACGTATATATATACGTATATGAATGGGTAATATATTTATAGAATTACGTTATATATAGCGTGATTTACGTAATATTGCGATATATATATATAGGTAATCTATTCTACAAACCTATATATATATATGTTTATTTTAATTGTATGGTGTTAACTAGTGATGTAAATGATGCCGAGACTTATTATGCCCAGCCGAGACTTTTGGTTAATGATGCCGAGCCGAGACTTTCATTTTCGGAAAAAAACGAGCCCGAGCAGAGTTGAGATTTTATAAGATTAGATAGATTTTTTTTCTTCAGGCTGGGCATAACAATCTCGGCATCATTTATATCACTAGTTAACATCAATACACTTAAAAATAAACATATATATATAAAAGTTATGTTTTACTTCTGTATATATAGTATATATATAGTATATATATATATATTATATACCTATAGGTATACTTCTATATATTCCAAATATTTCATCACTTTTTCATACATTATCTGTGATGAAAGTTGATGTGCAGTGTTCGCAGGTAGGTGATTCATCGATTACGTAATATCTAAATTAAGACAATTGATTACTTGTTTACGTAACTATTGATATTGGTAGTTATATGCTTGTACCATACCTATTTGTTCTTACATGTCGGTGCGTAATGTATATGTACTATGCATAGCCGGTATGACGTATATCACACTACATAGTATACTATACTATAGTATATATACACACAGTCAACTCCCGATAAAGTCGGACTCGCAAGGGACCGGGGAAAATTGTCCGACTTAGCGGAGATGTCCGACTTATCCGAGATTAAGAATATCATGCAAATAAGACATGAAATGCGCAGCGCGAGTTAAATGGTTACCGAAATATGGAATTATGCAACAATCAGCAACATAAAATGTTGTATTCAATTATATTACTTAATAAAATTATAATATTAATTATTTAAAGTAAATATTTCTGACAATTTATAAAAGTCCGACTTATCCAGTATAAAAATCATAAAATGACTATAATATGTGTCCGACTAATAGAAAAGTCCGACTTATCCAATCCAACTTATCCGACTTATCCGATTAATTTAACATGGAACTAGATATATAATACAACCAAACCAACTAAATGTGTCCGACTTATCCGTAGTCCGACTTACCGAGAGTTGACTGTATATATATATATATATAAATTCGTTGTACAAACACTTTCAGTGTTTTAACGTAAATGTATATCATTTTAAATCATTGTAAATTCCGAATTCCGAATTCGTTCTATTTTGTTATTCGTATTATATTTATTTTTATTTTTTATTTGTTTGTAATGAATGTAATGCCTATAATCACAATGTGTTTCTGAAGTCATCATACACTATTATGTTATTATAATTTATATATATATATATATATATATATCCGATATTTGTATTGTATTCAATATATATATATATATATTTTAATAAACATGTTCTCTGCAGAGAAACTCGGCCTTTATATTATT